>LPNX010630580.1:25784-55404 GCA_001517045.1 Pseudotsuga menziesii
TTGGCCTTTTGGAGGTTTTTTAGGCCTTTTGGAGGCTTTTTAAATGGTTTTATGGCCTTTTAGAGGCATTTTAGTGGGATTTTCAGGGAAATATGGTAGGCAAATGGACAAATGAGCCATGTAGTGGGGTAGATGAGGTAGTTAACCATTTTTGGGTGTTAACAAGCACATCATCTGGGATATAGACTAGAGTCCATTTTGAGTATCTAGAGGCTTGCATGCCTTAATGGCAAGTTCTCTCACTGACGATCATGGGAATACATCAATGTCCCTTGATCATCAGATCTTGCAAGTGGCTCGACATCAGCACATCCATTCGCACTTTGCAAGATGTACTCAGGTACCTTAGCACTCATTGACATCAATGGTGAGTTTCCTCGCACTGGTTAACGGCATTCCTCAATGGTCAGTAATCCAGTGATTTCTCTTCATGCTCGACATCAACACATCCATTCGTATGATTAGAATTGTACCATCGGGTTTGTAGCGGATGAAGACTATACACTTTTTCCTGATTCCCTCAGCAGTTACAGCAGCTTGCATTCATTTATGAGAGCCTGACACTTCCACAGCACCAGTTCAGATTCCTCCACTTCCCATTCTCTGATTCAGCAGTGATAGCCGTTGTAGTTCCCGCAGTTGCTGTTACAACCATCATTGTTATCGAAGTCACTGCTATCGCAGTTACATCAGTTCCGGTAGTTGTTGTTTTAGCAGTGCCAGCAGTTGTTGTTACAGTAGTGCTGCTACAGTAGCAGTCACCTTTCACATGTTCCTACAGCAGTGCCATCTTTCACGTTACAGCAACGACATCATTCACAGCTCCATTTTCATGATCCTACACCAGTGACACCTTCCATCTTCCAGCAGTCGCAGTCCCATATCCTTTGGCCAGCCGTTACAGTAGTTGCAGCTATAGTATTAGTCATGATTTTCTGATCTAGCAGCCGCAACAGCTACATTCCTATTGCATCGTTCATCTACATTTTGGGTCAGTGGAGGTATGTTGTTTTCTAAGCTTTAATCATGAAATTCCTTATATGCTAACTTGAATATTTTGGAAAATTCCCTCGCCATACTTTCCTTTCTCCCTTCCACGACCTACACTATGTTGCATGAGGGCATGCAACCGATTCAGTTGGGGGGGGGGGGAACTATATTCATAGTCACCACATATTTACTACTATCACCACATTTTTCCATTATCATCATTCCATTTTCATCCCATTTACCATTCCCAAAAATTTCTTTCCCAATGATCCCCTGATGCACTTTACTTCATGCATTGATATACATTGGCATGATTCATACCCGATTGAGAAAAGGATTTCTTATACTCAGTGATGCTCTCTTATGCACATTGATAGCTTATGATTTCCCGTGAAGTGTGTGGTTACAATTATTATCATAACAGCAAGTAAAAACAAATATAATGAAATGAATGTTGTTAACACAAGAACCAACATTCTTTATATTCATGGTTGTTACAAAAGAACCAACCATAGGAAAATGCTAGCTGTTACTCATGAGCTGTTATATCTTGGAAACATTCATCATTAAAAAGGCATCATCATTGAAAGCCAAAGTTTATATGCCAAAGGTTCTTCAGAAGATCCATGCATGGTTGCATGAGGACATGCAACACCTTGAGTTGGGGAGAGATGTCGAGTCTCAAAAATGTCCCTTTTTCATCCACTTTATCTTCCCTGTTCCTTACATTTCATCGTCCCATTAACCTTTTATCATACCATTTCCATACATATATGTGGGTTTTACATTATTATTTTCCACTTTATTCATTTTAGTATTATAAGTGAATTTATGATTAAATATTAGAAAATATACATGTTTTTCACATATATATCTCAATTATGTGTGAGCTTTGTAATGTGTAGGAATATGTAAATGATTAATCCAACGAGACTTCTTGAATATCTCTTACACCATTCCAAAGGAGATAGTATTCAAGCCTATTCTTAAGGAGAAGATCATGGAAGATTTGGTTGGCATATCTTATCTAGGATTTATGAGGATTTGAAGGAACCATATCTTGTAATAAGAGGAAAGTGGTTGAGAGTAGTTGAGAGAATAGTGGATCTGTTCTTATCTTTTTCTTAAGGCCTCTCATATATAAAGGAGAGTGTTCCCTCTCCATTCCATTAAGCTGTAATTAGGTTGTAATTAAAGTTGTAATGAAGTTGTAATTAAGTTAGATTAAGCTGGTAGGAGGGTTGTAATGGAAGGGGATTGGATTGGATTTTGTACTTGTTAGATTAGTCTTGATTTGATATTCTTAATGTGATTCAAGCTTTCATTGTTATATTTTCATGGTTGTCATTTGATTATTGATTTGTGGATGTGAGCTCACTTATGTGATTGTTGTTAACTCTTCACATGTTGTATTTCTCTTACGCAATCTCAATGCTTTTCTAGTTAGTGTTTCAATGCTTTCCTAGATTAATTTGATTTCAGCAAATTAGACTAAGTTAGATTAGATCTACTTCAGTCCTGCACAAACAGTGCACGTGCTTCATCAGTTTACGTACCCCGGATTGATAAGTAAATAGTTAAGCAACTACACTGCAACGTAATTATTATGACATATATTTCTCCTAACAGGAGGCATTCACCTCACTTGACATGTTGAAAGGACCACCAACAGTAATGGGAGATGACTCTCTCACTGAAAGTTTGGGCAAAGGGAGGATTGATCTTGATCATGGTCAGTTCAGCAATGTGTTGTATGTGCTTGGTCTTGCCTCCAACCTCTTATTAGTGTACCATATGACTCACACTGGTTCTCCAAAGAAGGTCATATTCTCCCCTGATGAAGTTTAGATCACAGATATCTCAAGTGGTAAAGTCATTGCAAAAGGAGTTACAAATCATACTTCAAAGGTATACATGTTCTCACACTTCCTACCCTTTTCAAACCCCTCTGCTCTTCTGATTCATGCTAATGAACCAATCAATCTTTGGCATGAAATATTTGGCCACCTAAATTACAAGTATCTTTCTGATCTTAGTGAAAAAGAGATGGTCATAGGGTTTCCCAAGATAAAATTTTCCAAAGGAGTCTGCCAAGGTTGTATCCTAGGAAAACACCCAGAGCATAAATTTGAGAGAGCTAGTCATGAGAGAACCTCTGCACCCCTCGAGTTGATCCACAGTGATGTTGTTGGCCCATTCCCTCATATGTCCATGAGTCAAGCCAAATATGCATTAACTTTCATAGATGACTTTTCCAGGTATTGTTGGGTTTACTTCCTGAAACAAAAGTCTAAAGTTTTTGGCCTCTTCAAAGTCTTTAAGGCTTTGGTTGAAAACCAGTCTGGGAGGAAACTCAAGGTCCTCAGATCTGACAATGGTGGTGAGTATGTCAAGTCTGATTTTATTCAATATTGTGTAGATGCAGGTATTCATATGCAACATTCTATCCCTTACACACCACAGCAGAATGGTGTTGCTGAGAGGAAGAACAGATCACTGGAGGAGATGGCAACATGCATGATGGAGGCCAAAAATTTGCCACCAAAGTACTGGGCTGAAGCTATAAACTATACAGCCTATATCCATAATAGGGTGCCTTATAAATATCTTTATGGTATGACTCCTTTCGAAGCATAGAGTAGGCACAAGCCAGATGTGACCCATTTCAGGATTTTTGGCCCAAGGGCTTGGGCTAGAATTCCAACAGAAAAGAGGAAGGCTTTGAAGCCCCAAAGCCAAGAGTGTCTATTTTTTGGGTACTCTAAAGATTCAAAAGGGTACAAGCTTATAAATTTGAGCACAAACAAATCCTTCATTGAAAGGTGTGTTCAGTTTCAAGAAGAACCCCTAGCAGCAGTGGAAGTGGGAGAAGCCTCTTCACCACCAGAACCTCTGAAAGTAAGTGAAGAGATTGTTGAACATGTTTATTCTGATATGTATGATAGTGATGAGTTTATTGCAGATCCTAACAGCCCTAAAAGGCCAAAATGGGCATCCAAGAAACTTCATGCAGCAGGAGAGCTAGTTGGGAATCCCAATGACCCTCGGAGGACTAGATCTCAATTTGAGAGTGGTCTGTGCATGAAGGATCCTATGTTTGCTGAGAAATGCTATCTGATGGTGGAATCAGATCCTCATACATATGAAGATGCAGCAGGATATCCAAGATGGCAAGAATACATGAAGGAAGAGTTCAGCTCACTCCAGAAGAGCAACACTTGGGAGCTGTTGGATCTTCCCCCAGGGAGGAAGCTAGTTCAGTGTAAGTGGGTGTACAAGACCAATTTTTTTGCTGATGGTTCACCTATGAAGTACAATTCCAGATTGGTAGCCAAGGGCTACTCATAGGTTCATGGAATAGATTACAATGAGACCTTTGCACCAGTGGAAAATATGGACTCCATCAGGCTAGCCTTAGCCATTGCAGTTTCAAAGAAATGGGAGGTACATCACATGGATGTAAAATGTGCCTTCCTGAATGGAGATCTCACTGAAGAGATATACATGCACCAGCCTTAAGGATTTGCTACTAACCCATCTCTTGTGTGCAGGTTGATAAAGTCATTGTATGGGCTAAAGCAAGCCCCTAGGGCTTGGTATGCCAAGATTGATAGCTTCTTGTTATCAATTAATTTTGTTCGGTGCAAATCAGATCCAAATGTCTATTTGAAGTTAATTAATGTTTCATTAATGATCATTTTTTTATATGTTGATGACCTTCTCATTACAGGAAGCTCAAAGGATGATATTGCTTCCTTGAAGGGTTCAATGAACCAAGCCTTCTCCATGAAAGATTTGGGGCTCTTAAGCCAATTCTTGGGGATTAAGATTGCTCAAACCAAATCTGGAATCAAGGTGCACCAGTCCAAGTATGCCTTGGATTTGCTGAACAAATTCAGAATGAAGGACTGCAAACCAAGCAAGACTCCTTTCCTTTCAGGAGTGAAGCTGGAAGAAGCTGATTCTTCACCTATGGTAAACAATACACTTTATAGGTAATTGATTGGATGTTTGTTTTATCTTACACATACTAGACCTGATATTTATTATGCAGTAAGTGTGGCTTCTAGATACATAGATGAGCCTCATGAGATCCATTGTAAAGCAGCCAAAAGGATCCTTAACTTTGTTCAGGGAACAAGGACACATGGGATATTCTATAAAGCAAAATCTGATCTTGATTTGATTGGGTTTACTGATAGTAATTGGGCAGGTGATAGCACAGACAGAAATTCCACATCAGGATATGTGTCCATGCTTGCAGAAGGGCCAATCAACTGGTCAAGCAATAAACAGAGTGCCATTGCACTCTCATCTACAGAAGCAGAGTACAGAGGAGTTGTCAATGCAGCAACTCAATGTTTATGGTTTTAGAGGTTACTTGGAAAATGTGTCTTCGAATCAGAGTACTCAACTACCATATACTATGATAACCAAAGTACCATTCGAATCTACAATGATCCAGTTCAGAAGCAGAGAACCAAACACATTGAGATCCATATGCACTACATCAGAGAGCTTGTGCATGATGGCACCATTCACCTACTCTTCTGTTCATCTTCAGAACAAGTAGCTGATATCTTCACCAAAGCATTTTGTGAGAAGACCTTCAGAAATCTCAAATCACTGCTGGATATTGCTGATCATGCTATGAAGAATGGGTGAAGACAAGATTTCCAAATTTTTTTTTACAGTCCATGTTTAAGGGAGGATTTTCCCATGTGGTTTTTTCCTCTTTCCTTGTTTAATTGGATATGCAGTATGTAAAGGGTGACTAAGCCTTGTTGCTAGGCCCTATAATTTTCTGATATATTACTCATAAGTCATGCTTAAGGGGGGGGTGTTAGAATAATCAACCCATAGTTAGCTACCTTAGACATTAAATTAATCATTTTTGTCTTATTTGCCTAGTTTCATGATTCCACCTTATGCAAGTTGTCATTTACCTATCCATAGTGGTCAAACTTTCCTATTTTGACTCATGTAGCGCTTGGGAAACCTCAAGGAATCAATTCTGCTTTATTCCTGGTCTCCTAGGTGCCCTTCTACTTTTTCTACTTTATTGCCTGCTTTTTCAGTGCTTTAAGGCAATTGGGAAAGTTTGACTAGGTGACGTTAACTAGTTTTTTGTCCTCCACATCCTCCACTCTTTTCTCCTATGAAAAGCATGTATGAGTTGACATTCCATCACCTTTTAGCTTTCCTAAGTGATTTTTCCAATTCGTGAGCTCCTTAGCTGATTTGGAAACTACTTTATGCACCTATGGGGGATTTGCTTAATTTTAGTAAGCCTGCGTTTTACTAGATTCGAATTGCCTCCTCATGCATTCGAATCCATTATGTAATTATTTAATGCAGCAACCTATTATGTTATAGGGATGTCTATTGTGCACTGATTTAATACAGTTTAGTGTTCAACTCCATATTCAGTCTCTTTTGTGAGTGATTTTGCATGTACAATTGATAATTGTTGTGAGTAAAATTGTTCTATCACTGGGTTCAATTTCCACACAAGTATGGAAATATGCAATGGTAAAAGAATACAAATCTATTAAAAAGAATGAATGTTTGGGTAGTTGTTCCTCAACCTGAAGAGATGTCCATAGTAACTTCCATATGGATTTATAAGATCAAGCATGTTTCTAATGGAAGTATTGAAAATTATAAATCAAGATTCGTTGCTCGAGGTTTCTTACAAAAATAAATCATAAACTATGATGAGACATCCATTCCTATGGCCAGGTACACCACTATTCAAACTATGATCTCACTTGCATCTATTCTAGGATGGAAGCTTCACTAAATGGATGTGAAGACTACCTTCCTAAATGGTGAGCATGAGGAATAGGTTTACACACAAAAAACTAAGGGGTTTGTAGTTCATGGGAGGGAGTCCCATTTTTTTAAAGTGAAGAAATACTTGTATGGAATTAAACAAGCCATAACGGCTTGGTATTTCAGAATTGGCATCTATCTTTAGGTACTAGGTTTCTCTAAGAGAAAATATGATCCAATCCTATACTTTAAGATTGTGAAGAACCAATCTCTGATATTGGTTCTTTATGTTGATATTTTGTTCCTTACTGGAGAGGAACAACCAATAGTTTAGTGTAAGAGGGATCTCACTTGTGATTTCGACGACTTCATTCTTATGCACTACTTTATTGAAGCTTGGAGAATGAAATATGAGTGTTTGTTTTTGCAAAGAAATCACAATATTTGTTAACATAGAATCAGTCGATAGGGGTTCCCTCTCTGTCGACACCCAAAGCACCGTGATCTCCCTAAGCACCGGTCCAGATAGGTTTTACCCCATATGGAAACACCCGTAGAGAGGATGAAGTATCATCCGAGATGTTTGAGGGAGAGCTAACGGAACCAATTTTTCACAGAATGAAAAAGCACCATATGTGTCTACTTATCAACATTGTGCACCATTATTCAACCAATCTAATATTTTAACGGAACCATATCATCATTCAACAAATTGCATTATCATACCAGAATTATAATAAACAAATTGATGTGAAAACATATCTAATAGAATAACATCATTTAAATCAGGGAAACATCGCATAATTTACAGATCCATGTCACAGATACACATTACATTCATAATCGAGTCACAAAAGACAATAAAACAGGAAAACAAAAAAGGACATAATGATTCTGCTCAACTTTCATCATGTCATATTAACTTCTGCAACAAAAATAAGTTCCCAAAATAGTTCCTCAAGTCACATACACTGATCAATAAGTTCAAAATTGAACTTTGTCTCAAAAGATCAAGAAAAGAAAAGTGTCTAAAAGACGGTAACATTTTCAATTGACCATCTACTTATAGGCTCGTGCCTTTACATTAATGGTCCACTTAACTAACTTCCTAACTAATTCTTAACATATTTTTCAAAATAGTGCCATTGTCGACAAAATGCGGTCCAAAACTACAAAAGATGACCAAAAATACATAAAATAGTATAACTCTAACTTGCATGGCATTTTCCATCTTGTGGGATATCTTTGAGCTTGCACAGCATTTGTCCCAAAACCTCCTTCCAACTGGCCCCCAACACAATCTTGTGGGTTTCCCTTGAGCCATGTTATCTCGACATGGTGTATTCAGTGATATTTACCTTGAAGCATTCATATTGCTGAGTAATCTCCTTCACCTGTTCTTTGACCTTCTCATCGATCTCCTAGCTCCCTCTCAAGTCATGCACTAATGGATGCTCCACAATCTTATCAACAACCTCCTTTTTTCCTTTTTGAACTGCCTCTAGTGCAGAAACTGCCTTAACAGAAAGTTGTTCACCAATATATTGAAACTCATCTAACTACGTACTCTGCTTTCACTAATGCTCTTATGCCTTTACAACACATTGTTGCAACTCCCTCAGCTCGGTACACTTTGTGATCTAAATGACTGGTCGCAACACTGTTAGTGATGTCTTCAATGTATCCAGCTGCCCCTCTGCCTCTTGCAATGGTTTGGTTAGTTGCTACAATTTCTCATCCTGGACTACACTTCCCCAAAATTGTGTATTCACTCTAGTGACCTTCTTCACTTCCTACTCCATCACTTGTACCTATGTTTCCAGATCCTCCATTGTGATTTTCCTCTATGATACTTGTTTCGGTGGTGTATCTGGATGTACTAGAGCATGGAAGTCTGCATTATCTCGTTGTAACTGTGAAATGACCACTCCAAGTCATTTTTATCTCTCTACTGCATCTAGTTCCTAGGTGTTGTCATATACATGATGGCAGTCATCTGAAACTGCCTCTTCCAACCGCACTTTGTTATCCCATAGTTGTGCCTTCTCGACTACTAGTCGATCTTGTTCCTTTTTCAACTCCTCAATTTCCTTAGCGCTCTTGGTCCTCAACTCCTCTTGTTCCTTCTGCAATTCTTTGACCTCTCTCTGCGCTTTTGCTTCCTTCTCTTGTGATGGAAAAAATTGACCGTTGATACTCTTCTCTTTGTCTACCAACTCCTGATTGGTGACTCTTTGCATATGCACCAACGTCTATGTGTAAAACAAATTTATGTCGATGGACAAGTCCTGTAACTGCTGTAGGGAGGCATTGAGATCCTCATTGTTGGTCTCAATAGTAGTCGGGGTAATTTGAACATTCTGAATTCACGTCCCAGTGATGATTGAGACAAATTCCTACACAATCTCTATCTCCGACACTTTATTCAAAAATACATCACATAAAGAATCAATTTGTGTTCTTACCTCATCAAACCCATCTTGCACTGATTTATTCATCTCTTTGGCTGCCGCATCTGTTGCAGTTGTAATCGCCCTATTGAGTCGATTCAACTATGCCTCCATCTCAGGTGTTGTGCTACTGGTCGCACCCTGTTCCTAGTGCCTCTTTGTCCTTGATTATTCAAATGAGCACTCTACTTCTGAGTCAGTGGGTTTCCACGTCGACTATGCATCGAAATCATGGTGATTCTGTTGGTCAAGATTAGGCACAGGATAAACTGGTGCATCTGTTGGTGGTCCTATTGATACTTCTTCTAAGTTGACCAGTTCTCTCCATGTTGCAAGACAATCATTAACAATTATCTCCAACTCCACATCAGACAACTTGTAAGGTGTCAAAAACCATTGCTTGTCTGGGTCTCGTCATGCCTTCACATGAATGGCGTGTGGGAAAATCATGAACCGAGAAACCTACTGGAACTTCATCACAAACTCCTCAGAAAATCACAACATTTTCACAGCTGTAGCCTACAGCACTTCCCAGTAGATCCAAAATTGAATAGCACGGTCCTTCAATCTGTCATCTTCATTTACCCACCATAGGTTCTGGATGCGTGCACCCTTACAAAACTTTACTGCATCTACCTCCATACCTTGATAATCATCTGGCTCCATCCAAGACACTAGCATTATCAAAATCAAGAGCCAACTATAGGTAAATGGGTGCAGCCCTTCCTGAACTACCACTGCATCCTCCATTAATTGGTTCATTAAAAATAGTGACCAATTCATTTCTACTCCTTCTGCACACGGTTTTCTGCATGCAATAACCCGTGAATTACACTGAGTAGGTCGGTTCTTCCTAACTACTTTGCTAGCCAATATTTGTGTGCCAATGTGGACAATCAGATCATTGATGTTGTCGACTCGGTATGCCCATTTGTCCTGCTGCAACCCATATCTCTTTTTTAACCTCGTCGCAAGCCTCTTGTCATTATCCCTTCCTCTAAAATACTGCAAGAGGTCTTCCCCATCCTTCGGCAGCCCCGTGATCTCTGAAATCAATGCTACTATGATTACGATTGGTGAGTCCAACCATAAAGTATCACCATGAAAATAGGACAAAAAGATTATTTACACAAGCATTTGCCTCATTCAACCGCCTAAAATGCGGCATGCTAATCAATCCTAATAGTCCTACTTTGTCCAAGCCATGCACCCAATCCTATGGAATACATAATATCAGGTTTCCTCCAACCGCTACCATAGGTTAGTAGGGTTCCTCTATGACTATTGTCGATGCAAGAAAATTGTGATCATCATACTTCATTTCCATTAGCGTTAGCACGATATCCATAGTGCATGTCTTACCCTACAGTATCGCCGACATCTTCACCGAGTATTTTTGGTTCTTGGTCATTTTCCTTGGTTGCACATGAGGCCGTGTGGGAGGCACATACCCAGGGATATCTACAATGGAAACCCCTATGAGGGTTGTTGACTCCATATCCCCTAAAATCAAAGGACCTTCCTGAGTAGGTGCCTCGTATTCCCGCATAGACATTTTGGTTTGACACTTCTTTGGCGTCGAGGAGCTAGGATGCCACCCCCCTCTTCTTCTTCAGAACAGAGGAAGATCCCACTACCATATGTGAAACTCCCTCTTCAATAGTGACTGGAATGACTGGTGAATCCCTTTCACTTGAAATATCAACTATGACTTTCTCCCTCTACATGCCCCGCAACTCTGTGACTCAATCGACGGAACTCAACATGAATCTACAACTCAACAACATAGCTCAGCAAAACTCTACAACTCAACAACTCAATGCTCAGTCTTGTACAATTGTGAATGTCAACCGTATTCGACTCCTTATTATAGCACCGATCCAATCACACCTCCATCATGACCAAATCAACTTGAATCATTTCAACCAAATCATGTATTAAATGCCTGAATCTGTTGCCAATCCTATCAATCCAATGGCTAGATCCTTCATCAATACGCATCGCTTCAACAAGTGCCACCAGTTAACTTCTTTAACTATCTCTATTTATTACTTATTTGACTATGTCATGGCCCTACGGCTGTCGTGACAGATCTTCCTAACTCGGCTACTGACTCCCCTACTTGCGCATCCACTTCCTCTTAGTGTGCCATCCTTCTCACTATCATTTCATGCATTTTTTTTCATCGTGCCCTACCTCAAGAATTACGTGGTTCTAGGCCCATCCTATAGGGATTCAACTTGCTACCATTCACTAGCTTAGGAAGCATCGCTCCATCTAACTACTGCAACTGAACTACACCTACTGAAGTAATGGAATTAATGATATATGCACCTAGACAATGCATCTGTAACTTAACTAGATGCTTCATGAACTTGTTATCATACAATAGAACCAAGAATCCTTGTTGAAACTGTTTGTTCTTGATATGTCAATCATTCCAATCCTTCTGTCGACCCTTCTCGACACACTAGTTAAAACCTGCAACAAAGCGGTCTTCCTCGAGCTGTACTAACTGTTAGGATTATTAATCCTCCCTTGTCCAAATTTGGTCATATGTCTAAATTGGGAGTCATGTCTAAATTGGGAGTCCATCTTGTCTATTTATAGTCATTAACACCATTGGGTCCACTTGACCTAATTGGGGCACATGTTTCAGTTACTAAAGTGTGGGGAACACTAATTGAGGCTCACTGCCACTGATTGCACTTGATTGCATCAGTTTAGGATCCTCATAGACCAATCCCTACAATTTAGGAAGCCACTGGGAGTGCCAAGACCAACCAAGGTCAGTTCACTTCAGTTAATGACTAGTCAAGCTAAGTTAGGAGTCAGTTACATTCAGTTCTAGTCCTCTACATTCGGTTAGTGCTAGGCTTACTTGAATGCACTCATGTGGGGTGCATTTCTCACCTACCACAGTCAGTTAACCTTAGTCAACACTAAATGTAACACTTGATTTGTGTTTTAGAGCTCCGATGAACTCCGGTTATGGTTTAGACAAGGTCAGTTAACTATTGAGTCCTCCGATAGTGATTTAGACAAGGTCTTAGTTACCTAAAGTCAAGTAGAGTCTATCAATTTGAATTTCCTCATGTGGATTTGAATTTCATGTGGCTATTAAAGCCATTTTACTTCATTGTAATTATCATCTGATTACTTTTTGATTAATGAAACAGTCACAGCTGCAAGCCATTTTTGCACTGTTTCATTCTTCAATTGCTGAGTAAATTGTGAGATCTACTTTATGAGTTGTGTGTTTGTTTACATATCTATGTGCTCAAATTTACATGGTATCAGAGCCTCGGTGGACAAGACTCCTCTCCTCCTCAAATCTCTAGCTGGATCATTTTTTTTGGAAAATTGCTCTTTCCAGTACTGCACCAAAAGTGGAGAATTTACCACTTAATATCCCAAGTTAGGAAATTGTTGATCAAGATTGCTTGATCAACTATGCTGGGTGTGAAGGAAACTCCAAAAGTGCATATTGTCGGCCTTACTTTGTATGTTTGATTGTGTGACAGGTTATTAGCTTTTCTTACAGCATTCACTACAAGCATCCATTTCTTCTCACTGAATTCGCTACTGCAGCTCAGTTCTTCCTACTACATTCAAAATGGCTCATCCAATAGAGCCTCTCACTCCCTTCAACTATCACCAATGGAAGGCAGACATGGTGGTAATGCTCCGCACCAAAGGGCTCTTCAAACTCATAGAAGAAGCACAGGAAGAGCCAAATTCATATAAAGACAAAGCTAAGTACATGAACAGGCTTGATGAAGCCCATGGACACTTGCTCTCCTCAGTCTCTAAATATATTTGGTTCCACATCCTAGAATTGAAGACTCCCAAGCTGTTTTGGGACAAGCTTGCCTCCCTATTTGATAAGCATGATGAGATGAGGATCCATCAGCTAGAAATTGATCTGATTACTCTCAATCCATCCAATTTTGAATCTCTGAATGAATTCTTCACAAAGTTCAAGAACATGATATATATATTGAAGCAATGCAAAGTGGAGAAGGATGAAGATCAGCTCATCCTTGCTATTCTCACAAATCTCAATGCAGACTACTCAGTATTTGTATCCACCTTCCAAACAGTAAGGCTCACTACTCCAAATTGGAAGATGCCCACTCTTAATGCTTTCATCCAATCTCTTATTTCTGAGAATGATAAATCGATCCAAATGGGGATCATTCAATCTCCCAAAGATCTAGCTCTAGCTGCAAGAGGAGATAAGGTAGCGAATGACAAAGGGAAGCAAAGAGATGAGTCCCCTATGAAGAAAGAGTAGTCAAAAGAACCTTCAGGTTCAAAGAGAAGCAAGAAGAATGGAAAAGGCAAGGTCCTCTGCTCTTACTGTCAAAGGGGCTTCCATTCAGAAAGCTCCTGTATGAGAAGACAACTTGATGAAATGGCTCTTATTTTAAAAAAGAACAACATTTTTGTACCTGCTAGTGCAAGGAAGGATTACTCTGAAGAAGAAGAAGAAGAAGAAGAATACCAAAGGAAAGGACATGCACTGAAGGCTTGCTACACATCAGCACCTGTCTTCGTCCTTGGTTCTGGAGCTTCCAACCATATGGTTGCATCCAGAGAATCATTCTCTTCTTTTCAGTCCTTTGATGGTCCTAGTATTCAGATGGGAAATAACAATAAAGTGAAAACAAAGGGGAAGGGATCTATCCAACTTGAACATGGAAGGTTCAAAGATGTGCTATTTGTTCCCTCCCTAGCTTCAAACCTTTTATCTTTGGATCAGATGACCCATACTAGATCTCCAAAGCGAGTGATCTTTGGTCCTGACTCAGTGAATATCACAAATCTCTCTACTGGGAGCATCATAGAAAAGGGTACTGCAAATCATGCTTCAAAAGCATATGAGTTCTCACATTTCATGCCTCCTTCAGAACCAGTGCACTCTGAGCAGCCACCTGCAAGGGAAGGTAAAATCATTGCATCTACTTATTTTATAGCTTCTACTAGTATTGTAGATCCATCTATATCAGTTTATGACCTTGAGATTCAGGGTGACTCAGATCTAGATTCAGTCCCTACTTCTAAAATGGAAGCTAGGAAGATGATTGGAAACTCACCTGACACTCAGAAATGAAAGACTCTTGTGCTATGTCATGCTATCTTACCTCCTTCAGTGATATGCAATAGACTCCCTATAAGATGCTATATGGCAAGGGCTCAGTCTTACTAAATTCATAATAATGGTTATGATCATACACCTCTTCATTCAGCAAGAGACAAAGGTTACATTCCTCCTTCCTCCCATCATCGTTTTTGGAGAAGAAGGAGAAGTCTACATGCCAAGCCCCAAAATACATGTGCACAGCACACCATGCATGATGCTTCACTCCCTCACAGAGTTGAATATTGTAGCAACATATTTTCAAGTTTTTCAAACTTGAGACCTGATTCTACCTGCTTAGCTAGAGGGAGGGATTTTTTCCCATGTGGTTTTTTCCCCAGCTCCTTGTATTAAGCAGTTACTTTATTTTACTTGATGTAATGGGTGACCTATGGTCTTAGTTACGAGGGCCCACAATTTGACCAAGTTAGCATTCAGGGGGGTGTTAGGATTATTAATCCTCCCTTGTCTAAATTTGGTCATATGTCTAAATTGGGAGTCATGTCTAAATTGAGAGTCCATCCAGTCTATTTATAGTCATTAACACCATTGAGTCCACTTGACCTAATTGGGGCACATGTTTCAGTTACTAAAGTGTGGGGAACACTAATTAAGGCTCACTGCCACTAATTGCACTTGATTGCATCAGTTTAGGAGCCTCCTAGACCAATCTCTACAACTTAGGAAGCCACTAGGAGTGCCGAAACCAACGAAGGTCAGTTCACTTCAGTTAATGACTAGTCAAGCTAAGTTAGGAGTCAATTACATTCAGTTCTAGTCCTCTACATTTCGTTAGCGCTAGGTTTACTTGACTGCACTCATGTGGGGCACATTTATCACCTACCATAGTTAGTTAACCTTAGTCAACACTAAATGTAACACTTGAGTTGTGTTTTTTAGCTCCGATGAACTCCACTTATGGTTTAGACAAGGTCAATTAACTACTGAGTCCTCTGATAGTGATTTAGATAGTGTCTTAGTTACCTACAGTCAAGTAGAGTCTATCAATTCGAATTTCATGTGGCTATTAAATCCATTTTCCTTCATTGTAATTATTATCTGATTACTTTTTTATTAATGAAAGCATTCACAGTTGCAAGCCATTTTTGCACTGTTTCATTCTTTAATTGCTAAGTAAATTGTGAGATCTAATTTGTGAGTTGTGTATTTGTCTAGAGATCTATGTGCTCAAATTTACACTAACTATTCCAATCATTCCTCTAGTGATACTTTGTCATCCATTCCCATCGCTGATGCGATGCGCAAGCTTGGAACAATGTACTCCATAGGCATGACCGCCTCCTTGCCCATACACCAATTTGAATGGTGTTTACCTATCAATCATTTACAAGTAGTGTGATATGCCCACAAGGATGTTGGGATATTCAAGGTATGAATCATCGTGGTTCATGTTGCATACCTTTGTAAGTGAATTCTACAACACCTTATTGAATGCCTCCACTGTCCTATTTGCTTGTGGATGATACAGTGTACTCTTTTTATGTTGTATCTAAATATCCTCTATCAATGCACTGACTATATCAAACCTAGTCACAATGTTGTCAAAAAGGAACCTCACTGCTATCGCAATGGTGCAATATCCAACATGTGCATCCTCCTCCCATCTTGTCAAATAATCTGTTGGTGTAATGATGTATCATGCACCAGTTCGCTTCCCATGTGGGTTGATTGGTCCCACAAAGTCCACAACCCATTTATCAAATGGGAGGCAATGTCACCTGAGGTACCAGTGGCATCTCACCCCTCCTTGATGGTTTCCAAATATTTGATAGACATCGCAGGTCCATGCATAATCTATCACATCAATATGAAGAGTGGCCTACCAAATCCTTGTGGGAAGCACCTTCCTCGCAGTAGCTCGACCTCCATAGTGTCCACTAGTAAATCCCACATGTTCCTATGCCAAAATCTTCCCTTGTTCATGCAGTAGGACACATCACTACAAAATATCATCTAGTCCTATTTTATAGAGTTTTCTAGCAATCAAATGGAAATATGTTTCCTTAATAACCAACTCCTTCTTTTCACTCGTAGTCGACTCTTCTAGTGTGGTTCCCATCACCAAGAATTGAATTATTTGTTCATGTCAACTCTAAACAGCTACGCATTTGGTAACTCATCTTCAATGTTTGTGGGATCCTCACCTATCTCAATCTAGGCCAGCGTTCAAGTGACCCGGCTTCATGATTATCTCAAAATCAAACTCCTGAAAGAGAAGTAGCCAACGACATATCTTCCCCTCCAACACAAGATTATTGACCAGATATTTAAATGCAGAATGGTCTATAAACATCTTGGAATGACTGCCCAATAGGTAATGCCTAAAATTATGTAGCACATATACTATTTCCATACCTTCCCTCTCTATGTAGTGTAATTTTTCTCCGCAAATGACATCTTTCGTCTAGCAAAAGAAATTGGATGATGAAGATCTCCTTCCCCTACTTGCATGAGCACCACTCCTAGTGCAATAGAAGATGCATCCACATGTACATGGAATTCCTTATTCGAATCAGGAAAAAATAGTATTGGTGTGGAATCCAACTTGGCCTTCAGTGTCTGAAAATTTACTTAACACTCTTAACTCCATACGAACACTGCATCCTTCTTGAGTAAATTTTCGATTGGAGCTATGATCCCAGCATAACCATGGATAAAATTTGGGTAGTATCCTGTGTGCCCCAATGTCGCTCTCAGCTGCTTCACATTTGTAGGTGGGGGCAAGCTCAAAATCAGTGCAATATTCATGGGATCAACGAACAGTCCTTTCTTGCAAACATTGTGACCCAACAACATCCCAAAAGGTGCACAAAAAATACACTTCTCTGAGTTCAGCGTAATCTTATGCCATCGACATCTCTCCAGCATCAATCGTAGGTTTTCCAAATGATCCTTGATCAATCCATAAACTTTCTAGTCATCCATGTATACTTGTAGAAACGTTTTAATAAAATCCTTGAATGTGGTGAAAACAACATGGGAAAATATCGCAAGTGCATTCTTCAGCCCAAAAAGCATCACAATGTACAGAAAACAACCCCATTCAGTAACGAATGTTGTCTTGTGGTGATCCTTCTTCACAATCCTGATATGGTGATAACCCAAAAATCCATCTGTGAATGAATAAATTTCTTGACCTCCTACTTCTTCTGTGAGTGAATAGTGTCAAAAATGGATCATGCATACAGACATCATTCAATTTTCTAAGGTCGATGCAAATCTGAACCTCACCTATCTTCTTATCTTGGAGCACCATGGGACTGATCCATCCCGATTCCTCAACTGGATCAATTATTCTAGCATCCATCATTCTATCAAGCTCAGCTATGACCCTCTCCTTATATTGTGGATTCAAGAGATATGGCTGTATTTTTACTGGTTTTGCATCTGGCTTCAACGAAATCTTCATGTCTCCTAAATCTCCCAGTATCCCCTTCATCTCAGAAAACTCCATAGGGAACAAATATTAGAATTCATGCAATAGGTATGTGATATTTTCCATCATTTCTTCATCCCATTAGTCCCCAACATTTGCAAACTTTGGGTTCTCCTCCGTCCCAATGTCGACCTTCTAAATTTTTAATGGCGGTTTCATTGGATTCGTCAGTACATCATGTGTTGCGACATCCCTACTCCCTTCTATTTTCGGAATACTGATGTTCTATAAATCGTCATCATCCTACAATTCTCCAAGCACATTATAACATTCAATCATTGATTGCATCTAACAATGTGCATGCAGATCCACAGGGTATGCAATCGGAACTACCTTCAGAACCACATCACGGATGAGCTGCAGTGCATTATGAACATCTGGATTGGCATCTGCAAAACTGAAGGTGTGAGTGAAGCAAACCATCAATTCCTCCCAGGTAGTTATCTCATTTCACAAATCAGCTAATATATACCAATACCGCGACATTTTATCCAACGTGTGGATAAAGGAATGGACCCACTCATCCTTTGGTCGCGATGCCCACAAGGTATGACACTCAATCAGATGATCACCAGGGATATTCTTCCCATCCTACCTTCCATTGTGGTACTCTTATACATTACCAAATTGAATTGTCATCATCTTCGACACTGCGACCATCCAGTGTATGAATTCCTACGGGTCTCCCACCAACGTGCTAGAGTAGCCTTCAACACTTCATCCAATGCTAGCAACCATTTTGGTTATGACACCTTATCTTTGAATTCCAATAGAAATTTAGACAACTCAGCTATTCCTTCATATATTGGTAATTCAATAGTCTCAGTCACAACACGACACAGTGACTGTGTAATTAAACCACACTTTCTAAACGATACCTCATGCATGCAGTTATGTCAATTCTCTAAAGCATCATTAGAATCGGAAGACACAGAGCTATATTTGTTCCGACCAAGTTCCCCATTGGCAGTTGGATGGATGTAATCTTCTGAAATATTATATCGATGATTCCATCCCCTGACAACTTCATCCTTCACTGGTGCAACATACCTTCACCCTTCATTTGGATCCATCGGAGCGATGACTCTGATGTCTTTATTCTCGAAGGTCATCATGTGCTTCTTAAAATTGATTACTGCCATACTATTGTTGGCCCATCCAATCCCAAGCAATGCGAGATAGGAGGCCCCACCATCAACAACTTCAACAACATCAAAATCAGCATAGGTCTTCACCCCTTTAACTTCCACAGAAGGTGTAGAATTCACCCAATCGACATTACTATGGCAAGGTTAGCCAGTCATAGCTGCACAGGAGACTAGCTTAGCATTGGGCTCCCCATATTCTGCCATGTTTGTCTTGTCAAAATATTGACATTTGAGCCTATATCTAGAATGACTGAATATACCTCATAGTCCCCAATTTGAATATTCATGCATGTCTCTTTTCTTCTCTTTTTCTTATGAAAATAGTTCACCATGGACTCTTTCCGTCCCTGGTCGGTCGCTGCAACAAATTCTCAATATCAGAAATAGCATTGGGATCTCTTACCAGTGACTAGAAACTCTCGAAGAAGTTATGCAAGGTACCATGCTGTCATGATGGTCCTGCTACCAATGTTGTATCAAAAGCATTGGGAATTTCATAAACAGGTAACTTACCATGATTTCTTACTATCGCATCATGTGCTTCAAAAAATGTGTCTTTCTCAGCGTCGATATCAAACTGCACCTTCTTCTTCCCAGCCAGCCGAATGTGTGGATGTGGTTTGTCTTCTCCTGTCCTTGCACCTCCACAAGTGATGACCACGACATCAGCATCCTGCGTCTTGGGTTCTGTTGAGATCATGGCGATAGTTGGTCCCTGATTCTGGTTCAATGGTGGATTCACAGGTTGATTCACATTTTGATTTGTATTATGGGTCTAATTCTGTAGTTGATTCTAGTTCTGCAACTGATTCTGATTCTACAATTATTTTTGGTTCTACAATTGCAGAACATTTCATGCATGCCACCTCATAATCAGTTGTGGACATTTCTCAATAGGGTGATTGACAGCGATACAATGTACACTGCACTTGCAATTGTGGACAATCTCTCTGATAATGCCCCAATACTCCAAAATTATAACATTGAACTGCTCCACAACCTCGTCCTCCTCCTTTACCAAAGCCTCCACCTCGTCCTTTGCAAAATCCTCCTTGTTGTCGATATTGTGGTTAATTGAATTTCTTCTATGGGGGATTCAGTTGTTGTTGAACATACTGCATTGGATGAACATATTGTGGCTATTGTGGAGACATTTGCATCTGATTATACTGTGGTTGTGGCACAAATTGTTGTTGCTGTGGTACAAACTACATCTGCGGTTTCTGTTATGGTACAAATTGAGGTTTAGTTGTTGGTTGTACCACTTGTGGCTACGGTTGGTGTACCATCTCATGATCCTCTCCCTTCACATAGTACAGGTTGTATGTTCTTTCTCAGAGTAGGTCATATGATAGGAAATCCTTATATTCATCCCCAACAAATCGAAAAAATGTGCAGTATAAGTTCATTGGCTTCATTACCATCTTCTGCATATACCCACAGTATTCATGTTGATGCCCATATACTTGAAAATTGTGACACCATGGTACACTGCCACAAATCAATGGGTTCAGTGCTCCTAACAACAGGTAGTTTCAGAAATCCGGGCAATTATCCTTAGTATGTCCATCTGTGCGACATTGAGTACACCAAAATTCTTTGTGATGCTCTTTTCCTTTCTTGATATCTTGCAACTGGAGTGTCAAATTCGCCAGCTGTGTCTGAATATGGTTCATACCAACTTCATTCTCACCAACCGATGAAGCTTCCAATTTCATTGCAATCTCTAGATCCTCACTCTATGTCACAATCTTCTACTGCATCAGTGGTAGTCTGATATGAGATACTAATTCTATGATGAACCATTCCTTATGATGAATGTTTCTCATCTCAAAGATGACTCTTTCCATTAGTGTCTTAAACCTTTGGTCAAAATCCCAAGTAGTTTCATTTGGATACTGCTTAATTTTCCTTCAGCTTTGTAATGTATTGCGCCTTAGATTTTGGTTTTCTAAAATCTTCAATTAATCCTTTTCTAACTTCACCCAATGTCTTTGCTAGAGTCCTTGTAGGAACTTGTACAAACTTCATGTACCAATCCAGTGCGCGACCCGAAAGAGTTGTCGCCAATTGGCCCTTCTTGACATCATCATGCAAAGTTTGTTTGATAATCCATATAGCCTCACATAGGAACCAATACTGCTCTGGATCCTCAGTCCCATTCCTATGAAACAAAGTTAAATTTGCATCATTTCCCACCATCCTGGTCCTTCTTCCTACAGTTTTTGATCTTCTACTATTATAGTGTTGTTGGCACATTGGACACGTCGGTGTTGAACTTGCATTTCTTCTTGATTGCGACATAGTACATGGACATGTGGGTACATTCTTACTGGGGGTTGACCTTACCTCTAACTCGGGTGTATCATGGTCATCCTCGTCATCACTGTAGGGTCAATTTTTCCCATGTGGTCTTCCTTCGTGGTCTTATGTTCCGATCGCAGCATGACCTTCCCCTATCCTCTTCATCTTCTCTTGTTGGAACCTTGCTCCTCCTCTCGTAATACCACTCTCTTCCTTGGATTCCCTCACATTCTCATCCTAACTTGCACCCATCTACCCCGTATCATTCCATTCATCCCCCCCTTGCCTTTGCGATATCCACAGCCCCTGCACACCAAAGTTCTACTAGTGAAGGTGCATCTTCAGTATGCCCTTTTCATAGATGAACATCTTAAGGGACAATTGCAAGGACAAAATAAACCTACCTCATGGCTTGTTGAAGAACTCCCTTTCTTATTCGCTATAGGATTTAGTTGTATCAACCACGAACTTGGTGATATAGCCTTCCAAGATATTTTCAAGCCAGACTTCAACATCCCATGATGCTCTGTTTTCTACCTCTTGCAATTCCTGGATCAATTCTAGGGTCCAAGAAGTTGGCTCACCTCCTTGAAAATTTGTCTTGTGATAAGTCAATCGCTCCAACCGCTCATACAAGATGATCGGAAACTCAGATAAAAAGTACTTGTGTGGAACTTCATGTATGTATTCTTCCAACCATTTATCCATTGTTGATCCAGATTTATATGTGAATGAAATGAAATAACATATACATAATCATAAACACAACCATATTGCAAAGATAAGAGAGATACAGTAAACACATATTCTATTAAATGACAGAAGAACGGACTGTAATACAATATCTAGAATGGTGGTAGCTATCCCTAAGAGGAGATGCGACTGGTATGCTCATCCATGCAAAGTTGAATATAAAATGAGGCCACATCTACCTATTTATAATAAGAATGAGGGCAAGAACCCCAAAAGTCCAAAATGTAACCCTAGAAGATGAACTGTCATAAAGTTTACATCCCCAAGGTGGTAAGTTGAACAGTCAACTTCCTGGGGTCATAACTTTTGCATACTATCTTTGATTTGGACACATGATAGATCATTTGTAATATCTATCTGATATTTACAACTTTTGATTTTGGCCAAATGTATGTTATAGACACCCATTTGGCCACATGAATTGCCAAAAATGTCGTTTAGGGCCTCAAAACAGCCCCAAAATTTTGGGACCCAAAAAACTGTAGAAAAATAACTCGAAAAATGCCACAATGGACAATTGTTTTGAGCCAGTGGAATAGGTGGTTGGAAAGCGATCTCCATCTGGATCAATCCTCCCTCCTTAGGAAGAAATTGTCTCCATCGTGTCAAATCTTGTATCATATCTCAAACTGTGTGTTGAGTTGATCTCCTGGTGCGACATTTGTTGAAGTGAAGAGGTTGCTTTTCTTTGGCATCCAGAGAGGGATGTAAGTGCTGTGTGGATGATTTGTTTTTGGAGGTGCACCTTAAATGCATGGACTTGCATCATAGAGGTATTCATATGGATGAGGAAACAATGACTCTCTTTTCTTCTTATGTATGATGAGCATAGATACCCTATGTTATAGCTCAAAATGACACATCTTCTCCTGCGACCACTTTCCCATGATTTCATCGCATGTCGACACTTCCCTGATGACACTTCATGAAAGTCATTGAAATTCACTGAAAAAACACCTAACTTGGATGACCCATATCTGGATTTCTGTAACTCCATTTGACCTCATCTCTATGCCATTGGAAAGATATTTATGTCATGTCCCCAACCCTCTAACTGGCAAAGAGGGTGCTACTAACACCAAACATACAGGCAAACAACCCCATGAACATGAACAGCAATATAATGCTAAAATTAAAAGCTTAAACATAATACATACTAAGATGCATAATCCCTCATACACATAGTGAAAGAAAACATACATTCATTCAAGCATGCCACATGTTCATCATATTCATTAATCAATAAATATAGTTGTAAAAGTAAAATGGACAAGAATACTCATCTGATAAGAACTCATTCTGCAACCAGCTATGTTGCTGCAATGTTCCACCCAACCATAGGCCAGTGTGCTCATCAATCTCTCAGCAACACTGCCACCCCCGAGCTGGGCATGATTCCTCAAGAAATAAGGGTCAAAGAAAGCTTACACATAGCCAAGGTGCACCAATCAGCCAAGCCCACACAGTAGGGTTTATTAGGCTGTCAAGGAGATAGGAAAGGCTAAATGCTAAGCTGGTGGCCTCAAACACCAGTTTTCTCAAGCATACCCAACCTCTAATCCTACTCTCAATATTCCAAAGACCAACCACTGCATGCCACAGTAAAACAACTGCTCACAGCTCTGTGAAGAAGGCAAAGACAACAGGGTGACAACCCCAAACAAAAGGTGGAACATAGTTCAGGTCAAACCGCACTTCAGAGTTTGTTTTGGCCCTATCATGGCCAAAACAACTCAGCAACAACCCCCAAAGGACATTTGCAGCCTCAACAACCAAGAAGTAACCCAAAACCAGGGTAGATTGACAACCCAAACTCACAATGAAAGCTATGGCAACCTTACACAATCCCAAAATAGGGGAGAATTCTAATTCTCAATCTTGGGAAAAACAAGGACATAAACGCAGACCACAATCTGATAAGGAAACAACGAGAACCTTACACAGTCCGTAGTTGGGGAAGAAGCAAAAATCCCAGCATAGACAAGGGAAAACTCAGCCAACGGATGTGGAAAACAATAGTCCACCAACAAGAAAAGAAAACCATAGCAATTCTTCACAGTCCAGAAATGGTAGAGGAAAAATGCTGAATCTATGCGTGATTGGGAGGAAGACATATCACTCAGAAAACCATGGAAAACATCCCATAGTGGATAATCATGGCAACGTTTTATAGTCCGACAATGGAGGTGTCAAAACATAGAATTTCTGTCTAAACAAGAGGAAGAACGTTTTCCTCAATTAACAAGGTGGTGTGTGAAAGGAATGGTGAACCTGCAAACAAAGGAACTTGAAACCTTTTAACTAAGCCCGCATGAGAGGAGGTGAATAGACTCATGATCTGGTTAGTGGGCAGACCATCCACATGTCGTGGAGAGTGGAAGTAGGCATGGTCTTTCTGTCAGCAAACTACTACCCCAACTAACAACAGAACAACAGGGGTGGTGGTGACACATGGCTAACTCCCAATGGCCCCCATGGTTTAGATAACCCCCCCTTATCCTTTGGAATCATGCCCTTTTCATTTAACGTTGCACCATCATAGATGGATGTAGGTTTAATTAAATTGATTTGCGTATTTACATGATGCCAACATTATAATGTGTGAGATAGCGTGATACACCATCGAAAACGATCCCTCTTGTTGAAACATACACAACCAAATCGATGGTGGGATTTTTCCTTTAGCTCCACACCACGATTAATTACAAAATATACATCATGTATCTTTTAATGCAAACAGGGTCAAAACCGAGACATTACAATCACCTCCCCCTTGGAATAACATTGTCCTCGATGTTCCAATACATATACAATTTGCACATCAAAATTTCAAAATTTTACAGACCTATCCCATGTTCAATTATTTACTCTGAACATTCAGGACCAAGCCCCTCAGCTTCCATGCGTTTCTCCTACTGGTTCTCAGCTCTTGGCTTATCCTGAAGCCTAGGAACTTTGTGGCTGCTTCCCTCTTTATGTTCCCTCGCTGGATAGTACTGGCATAAATGATGTCCTCCGCATTCCCAGCATTTCACTAGCTGCTTCATCTTTACCTGCTCCCTTTCCTTTGAGTCTTCATGCCTATACCTCTTCTTAACGGATCGCTTGGACGAATGTCCCATCATTGATCCACCTTCCTTTCCTTTGTCTATTGCTCCCAAAAGGCTTTTCACCTCCCTTTGCAAACCAATAGAGTCTTGCAAAAGCTGGTGGTTCATTCCATTTTTCCTTTTCTATATCTTGAGCATCTCTCCAAGATTCTCTTGGGTCCTGGCAATCGTTTGAAGGAGACTTCCAGCCAAGTGTAGCAAATTTTGATCTGTTGCCATGATCAATGTGTACCACCGGATTTCACCTTTCTCACCTGTGAAATGCATCATTGAAATTCTGTTAGACCAAGCATAATATAGGCATTAATATCAATCATTTAATTGCCAAATTGGCATGACAGTCCAAGTCTCATTAAGGAGACTTTCATATTTTTCATGCCTTCCCAATAGGCAC
Source organism: Pseudotsuga menziesii (assembly GCA_001517045.1). Classification (NCBI taxonomy): domain Eukaryota; kingdom Viridiplantae; phylum Streptophyta; class Pinopsida; order Pinales; family Pinaceae; genus Pseudotsuga; species Pseudotsuga menziesii. The sequence goes on from LPNX010630580.1 coordinate 51,309, forward strand.
ATGAGCTCATTCATGTCCATTCTTGGGTAGGGATTTAACTATTCCAACATTCATAATTTACTTTAAGCAAATACACACATTCTATTTCCAGTCATACATGCATTCAACAATCTTTTGTTTTCACAATGCATATATATATATATAATCAAAAGGCAAGAGAGCACAGCAAGAGCTTTTCCCCTCTTTGTTTTGTCCCATCCTGGAACCCACACCACCGCAGTGGATTTTCATGCTCTCAACCTCTTTCACTTCACCGTGAATGCTTCACTAATCCCTCTTGGTCATGACACTTAGTGTCTCCGGTCTATTTCAAACCTCACAACCATGGAGCCTCCCCACATGGTTGGTCTCGGCTGCTAGGACCTTCACAGTCTTGCTAGCACCTTTTTCATTACCACTCATTCTAATCTCTTCAAGATAGTCACATGTCCACATGCACCCCTAGGATGCTCTCATAGTCCTGGATCCCAGCGATACCTATATTCAAACATTGAATAGATTCACATGTTTAGTTTATGCTCATCGATTTTTATCTCTAAAACAAGAGCTTAAAAGATCATATCCAAATCATATATAGATGTATATTCATAAGCAAGATATTGCAAAATAATCCAATATTTATCTGTATTGCGTGTTTCCTTGTCATTCCACAGGATCCTGCTTCGCTTTGCAAGCCTTGGGATCGCCTTTGGACTTGGATGTTAGGTCAGCATGCAGGCTGCTTCACAACATCCTTTATATATATATATCAGGCACAGTCAAGCCAACCCTTGTTTGGTTTATCAAACCGTCAACAATCAGTTGTATTTAGTCATGACACTTTTAGTGTCTCTGGTCTATTTTCAAACCTCTCAACCATGGAGCCTCCCCACATGGTTGGTCCCCTTCTCTGTAGAAGGTAGGATGAGTTCAAGCCATTGTCCATTTAGTGTGTAATACCAAACTACCTTTGTTTATTCTGATAACAAAAGCAATATAAGAATATTTGTTAGCGTTATTGCTCTAAAATTGTAACCATATTTCAAACCATTCACTATCAAGTATTGAGACACCAGGAGTGCATCCACTCCCTAGGGTGTAATCAATATTGAAAATCCTTTCATGATCTGACATCGGAAAAGTGTGCACCCTTGTCTCGTGTGTATCATGTAGACCCTATTTATACTCAAGCAATCGGTCCTAATGGAAATAAAATCAAAACATGTTCTACATATTGACTTTAACAATTTGACATGCATATCTTTAGCTAGGGTTATAGAAAACTTATCCATTTGCCGAGGCAGTATTCCTTCGTTAAGGAGGAATGGGGGCTCCCTTCTCTGAGTTCATAGTCCCTCGGTTTTCCATCCCAATTCTTCTTTATATTTCATATCCACACATGTCTTACTAACATAACCCATACCATCTCACTCATGTTGCTTACCAAACATGTAGTGCAGATGAGACATTTCCAAAATGTCCAATGGATTTTCACCCGAAACCCATTTCCAAGATAAGGGAAAACCTTCCCATGAAGTTTGGCTCCTGCAGGCCATCGATGACCCATGATCTTCCTGCGGTGTGTACCCCTGGCACATTCATCAAGTAGCCAAATAGTCAATCATTATCTGATAACACAATCCAATTTTGATTGTTCCATAACCAAGCAATGACATTAGCAATTAAATTCAATGAGAATTTGCAACTCTGTTTACTATAGAAATTGATTTGCTTGGCAATGAGGTGATCCTCATTTGTGGGTCTCTTATAAGAAACACCACTATGCCCATTATAATTTCATGCTTACTAACATAATATGAATACCCCCTTACAATGCATCCTCCTGACATAATCTCATGCAAGCCAACAGTGATTATTAATCGTCAGCAATTTCTTAAATCCGAAATTCACAATTCGAATTTAACAACCTATTATGCATACAACTATCTTTACAGCCATGAGACTCTTCTCACAAGGTTTGGCTCTTCCACATGGTATATTTTGGCCTTTGTCATGGTCTTACCCACTTTTCCATGCCCCAACAATCTACCTGAAACCTAAACCTCAGTCAGCCAAACACTTAGTAAGTCTTGGTGCATATAACTTTTTCATTACTGCAACAATCACTGAAGCATTTTCAGAATTTATAAAATTCAAATACTTCGAGCTGTTAATCACATCAATATTACCAAAACTCATTTACTTCACACAATCATTATGATACTAACATTTGCAACGTATAGTCACATTATTTATGCAATTTAAATGAATTGTTTAGAAACTCCTTACTTCACAAGCGTATCATTGCACCACCTTGCTCTTCCATAGAGCATTTCCGGTAACCAATTTATCCTGACTACCCTCTTCATGCACTTATTATCCTACATACATAACAGCTCTTGAAATGGTTCCAGAATTGTCATCAACTCATCATTTCAGCCATTAGTTATTCATACTTATCTCAATGCATTCATGCAATGCATCAGAACATGTGCACCTATACTCATGTAGTCAGTTACTCACACCCTTCATATGCATCCATTCAATGCATAAATACATGGTTCATAAAATATTTTAATGCATACCCACTCAATGCTATCTTGCAGTTGCATCTTCAAAATGACACATCACTACCTGCAACCACTTTCCCGTGATTTCGTTGCATGTTGACACTTCCATGATGACACTTCATGAAAGTCATTGAAATTCACTGAAAAAACACCTAACTTGGACGACCCATATATGGAGTTTTGCAACTTCGTTTGACCTCATGTTTGTGCCATTGGAAATATATTTCAGTTAGCTAAACCTTTCTAGAAAACACCAAAGTCTGAAAATGCCCAAAAATGCCCTAAAAATGAGTTTTTTATGTGTACTCGACTTTCTATAAGGAAACCCACATACGTACATGAGTTTCTATATATAATAGTCATGTACACCTTAAATACGTGACTTTATTCATTGGAACCCATGTATACCTCCTCATGTATGTAACTATTGTTTCTGCAACCCACGTACGCCTCCTGAAAATGTCAAAAAATACGTATTTTGAAATTCTAGTAGTTTGGGTAGTTATGCAACTGACTCCTTTAGTTGTAACTACTTTGTCTTAGACCCTAACGCTCCATTAAGCATATAAATAGAGGTAGGGAGGTCCATGAGAGAGGACTTGAATCTTTGTATTGTCACACTGGAGGAATTGGGACTGTCTTTGCCCACACCTTTTCCCTAGAAGCATTCTCCTTGTGTTGTAGAGCTTGGAGGCTGAGTTCCTTGGAGAAGAGAAGCAACAGAACCAGATCAAGCTTTTGTGAGGTGCCAAACTTGAAGAGAAGGTATACTTGTACTTGTTTTCAAGATTAATAAATGTGTGATGTCATTCTTCTTCCCAAATTATTGTTCAATGTGTGATTGAATATTTGTTTATGATCATATGATGATGTTAGTCAGATCATTATTTCATGTTTATTTGATTATCATTGTTTTATATGTGGTCATAATGGTTTGAGGAAGGTATAATTCATTTTGCAGGTCTCTTGGAGCAAGAGGAGCAGGAGGAGCAAGAAGAGGATTGAAGGGATGCTTGGATCAACCTTCATTTAGCTAAGGTATGAACCATTCGAATCTCTGAATCTTGTTTGTATTTACTTGCAGAACCATTTGCAACCACCTTTCAACCCCAGTACGTTGATGGCCTCTTAAACCCTAGCCATAGGATACTTTCCTTTACAACAGAACTGGCGACCATACTGAGGAGAGCCTTGTCTGGTTGGGGTTTCTTTGTCTTTCTTTCATCCTTTTGTAAAGTTTCAGGTCTTTCTTACAAGTTAGGAACACCTTTTGAGTTTGTTGGAACACCTTTCCTACCTTCCTAGGTTAGTTTTTTATCCTTTTTGTGCCTTTTGTCATCCATACGCGACTTTTAGGCTAAACAGTCACGTGTCTGTGTTGTATACATGACTTGCACTACCTGCAACCCACGTTCCATATGTGACTTTCCTTAAGGAAACCCATGTATGCACCTAAATTTGTGTTCTTTCATCATTTTTTAGGGTTTTTGGGTGATTTGAGGGCTGTTTGTAGGGTCTTCAAGGGTCCTCTACATGTGCATGACTCC
>LPNX010630580.1:55760-93260 GCA_001517045.1 Pseudotsuga menziesii
TATAGGATGTTTTTCTTTTTCATTTATAAAAGAAAAATAAAAAACACATGTTTTCTTTATATGCATGTAGATTAGTTCTTTAGTCTAGATTGCATGGCATATCATTGTTTTTGAAAAAAATAAAAAGAATTTGTTCTTTTGTGGCTTTCAAGTTTCTATTTGAAAAAGAAAAAGAGAATAGTTTTGCTTTTTGCATTTCATTTCTCTTTGTTTAGTCATTTTGTTTCAACTTTGAGTCAAAACACCACATAAGTTTCACGCCATTTACCCTCTGACTAAAATGAACCCTTAAAATAAACGATATAATTTAAAAATTATTAGAAAGTTTTATTTCATAGGGTCATACACCAACTAGCTTAGGCTAGACTTCTAGGATAGGGATTTTAAACTCCCCACAAGTGTTAAATTTTAGACGTAGTTGGCCAATCACTAGGTAAACCCTTTTCTATCTTGATTGTATCTGGGAAGCTCCTCTCAAACGGGAGTTAAGCATGAGGCCGCGTGGAGGCTTGGACTAAGGAGATAACCCTATGATTCCTTGTCAAGGCGTAGACCAAGGTTTTTGCGCTTCTGGGGATTCTGTGATAGACAGGGTTTTGGGCTTTGCTACCCTACCCATGTGTATGAACCAGGCTTGCAACTGTCCCCCTAGACTTTGAATATAGTTAAGGTAGCCTTTAGTCTCTTTGACATCTAATGTTCATACACAGTTACACCAGAATGCTATTTCTGGTTGACCTTGGACGGGCTTGGAAGGTAAGCCTGGTAGAAGGTGTGGGAGGGGGGTGGGTGATTCCTTCGCTTGTGCCTTAGAACATCTATAGGGATTCCAAGTAACTTTCTATCATCTTTCTTTTGGAAAACGTATCTTATACCTGTTTGTCTATTTGGCTTTAGGAATGTTTTAGTGAGTGTTGTGTGATTTGTCTATACTTAGTCTGCCTTCAGGTGTGTGCTTGGTACTTTTGGTTCTTGTTGACCTCAAACTTTGTCTCCTTATTTGAAACTATGTATAACACCCCTTTGAACACCAACCAAGATATCCCCATGCTAGGAAATCCTTGTACTATTCCTCTCACGAGGAATGTTGGTGTTCCCTTGATGGCCACCCTGACTCTACTTGGATTCACCCTAGGGCTACTAGTGCCCATCCTGAATGCTCCTGATGCTTCTCAAGTAAGGTCCTTATATCAAGGGCATCAAAACACTGGTTACCCTTCACCTGTAGTTGATTCTCCTCCTCCTTCTACCTCATGTGGTGAAACTACAGATACTAGTAACCAGCAGTCTAAAAAGGAGTAAAAGAAGGAGGACTAGGAAGAAGGCACATAAGAAAGGGGGCACCCGTTCAACTTCTGCAAGTCAATTTGAACCTCACCACCCAGCCTCTACAGTTCATGCTGGGGGCACCTATCCAAACTCTGCAAGTCATGTTGGATCTAAGTACTCAACCTCTACAAGTCAAGTTGATCTTCACCATCCAGCCTCTGTTGATCATGCTGGTGGGATCCTTCCAACCTTTCCAGGTCATGTCGGATCCATTCACTCAGCCTCTGTAGCTCATGCCGAGGGCACCTGTTCAACCTCTATTGTTCAATTTGAACCTCCACATCTAACCTCTGTAAGTCATGTTGGATCCATCCACCCAGCCTCTATGATTCATGTTGGGGCACACACTCAACTGCAGCAAAGCATGTTGATCCTAACCATTCAGCGTCTGTTGTTCATGCTAGTGGTGCTCATCCAACCTCTGCAAGTCATGTTGGACCTAGTCTCTTAGCCTCTGCATGTCATGTTGGGGGCAGTCTCTCAGCCTATGTGGTTCATGCTGAGGACAATCTGTTAGCCACTGTGAGTCATGTTGACACTGTTTAAAAGAATACCCATTCAAAACACAAGCTCAAGTTTCCTTGTAAGCTTTGTGAGGGAGACCACCTTACTTATAAATGCCCTTCCATTGCCGAGGTGTGAAGATTTTGGTTCTGTATAAATTCTAAAGCCTTGATAGCATAAGGAATTTCATAAACTAGCTAAGGATCTAGGCACACAATTAACCTCAGATAGAATTGTAGAGAATTAGCATAAGGAGAGAAGAAGAAGGATTAATGAACACACATTAATGAATGATCAATAAATGATAATTCATATTATTACATAGGTAATACATCCTTATAAATTAAAAAGGAGTTGCATGAAGACAACTCAAGCTAGATCATAAAGCAGGCTTACTAATTATGATAAACCCCATAGTCGACTAAAGCACTTTCCCAATCTACCAAGAACCTCACGAATTAGCAATATCATGTGTGAGTGATGATGAGTGAAGGAAAGACTTGCTAATCCTATAATATGGAGAGAAAATAATGGAGGATGGGTTGGCAATAAAAGCTGCCAGTTTCCTAGTTGACTAGCTTTACCTTATCCATAGAAAAGCAGGATAAAGCAGAAAAAGCAGAATAAAGCAGATTCTGTTGTAAAGCACAGTTACCAATTTTGGATGGCCATAAAGTGGTCAATATCAACCCAGAATCAGAAATAAATCATTCCTAGGATATAGATGGCAAGTGTTGACTCTAAGGTGCAAGTGGATGCCAACTATATAAGCTAATGGGTAGGAAATTAATCAAATAATGATTAATTATTTTATTATTGGGTTTATTATATTCCAACACCCCCATTTAAGCTTGACTTTATGATGATATTCCTGAACTAATCATAAATATATATGCATATAGGGCCTAGCAATAAAGCTATGGTCACCCTTTTACAATTTATGTTGTCCAAAGAAATGAGGAAAGAGGCAAAACCTTAAGGGGAAAATCCTCCCTCAAGAAAGGACATGAAAAGCAATACCAAAAATGTTGAACTGCTGGTGTTGCTGCTGCTCCAAAATAAATGCTGATGTCTGGAGGAATCTTCTTCTTGGGAACAAGATAAATCTGCTCACCTGGATCAAGGACAGTTGCAGGATGGAAACTGGGACCATGTAGAAGAACTGAAATCCAATGATGTGAAGGAAATACTGAAGGATCTTGAGACTTGTAATCAGCTCCAAGATGATTATCAAACCAATAGAGATGAAATGAGCTCCAGATAGGTGAAATAATTGTCCAAGCGAATGTATCATGTCTCTATCTTCATTTACATAGAGAGGATGTGTGGAAGTGATCATGTAGGAACATAGAGAAGGCATGGGATCAAAGAGTGTGAATGCATGGGCTCCATGGGTTGATCTAGCTTCCAAATAATCAAAGAGATCACAAATAAGCACAACAGTAGACTCATGGGAATATACTGGTAAAGAATCCTCTATGGTAGAAGTATGAGAGGAGGAAATATAGTGATGTTCAAAATCTTCAAGGAGGCTCTGAGAATGAGTGCCAAGAAAAAAGGAGGAGCTGTAGAAGAACATGGGATCAAGTATGGTAAGTGGCAAAACACTAGAAGGACTTGATTTGGCTAAGAAAACATCCTGGAAAATCACTGGGTTGTGCACCATCAAGAAGAGAGGCATGCACAAAGTGTGAGAGGTCTGGCATATGGACCTTAGAATCCATGATAGAAGACATAGAGAACACTGAATGTGTGAGTACAACTCCATTAGTCACTTCTTTTTCATCAACAACATCATAAGAAAATGAATCAATATCTTCTACTTCTAGAGACACAGAAAAAGATGGATCTTCAATATTTTCTTCTTGATTGAAAGAGGAAGCATTTGAATCAAAGAGAGTAGTAGCAACAAGAACTATATGAGAAACTTCTTCTTCATGATCAACTTCATCAGATACTGTAGAGGTCGATACATCTTGAGAGAGAGAAATCATTGAGGAGCTAGAGGCACTCTCCACATAGCTAGAAGGATCCTCATTGTCCTTTCCCAAAACTCTATCCAATGTTGTCCAGAGATCCTTTGTGTAATCAATAGAATCAATAAGGTAGTGCATGCATGGAGAGATAGCTTGAAAAATAGCTCCAATTGCTTTGTCATAGTCATTCAACCAGTCACTTGGCTCTTCATAAGACTCTTCACCAGCTCCAATAGATATCTCATAGAGACCTTGTCTCTTTAGATATGAAATCATCTTTAGTTTCCCCTCTGAATAGCTTGTGAATGGAGAAAGAAGAGGAACTGATACTCTTGAATCCATTTGAAGTTGAACCTGCAAAATAAACTTGCAAATCTGAAAAGGAGGATTAATTAATGAACTCTCAAAGATCTGATATCATGTAGATATTTTATATCCTCGGCTATAATACCATGTAGAACTTGAACTCTGAGAACCTTAGCTCTGATACCATGTAGAAATTCTAAAGCCTTGATAGCATAAGGAATTTCATAAACTGGCTAAGGATCTAGGCACACAATTAACCTCACATAGAATTGTAGAGAATTAGCATAAGGAGAGAAGAAGAAGAATTAATGAACACACATTAATAAATGATCAATAAATGATAATTGATATTATTACATAGGTGATACATCCTTATAAAGGAAAAAGGAGTTGCATGAAGACAACTAAAGATAGCTCATAAAGCAGGCTTACTAATTATGATAAACCCCATAGTTGACTAAAGCACTTTCCCAATCTACCAAGCACCTCATGAATTAGCAATAGCATGTGTGAGTGATGATGAGTGAAGGAAAGACTTGCTAATACTAGAATATGGAGAGAAAATAATGGAGGATGGGTTGGCAACAAAAGCTGCCAGTTTCCTAGTTGACTAGCTTTACCTTATCCATAGAAAAGCAGGATAAAGCAAAAAAACCAGAATAAAGCAAATTCTGCTGTAAAGCGCAGTTACCAATTCTAGATGGCCATAAAGTGGTCAAGATCAACCCAGAATCAGAAATAAATCATTCCTAGGATATAGATGGAAAGTGTTGACTCTAAGGTGCAAGTGGATGCCAACTATATAAGCTAGTGGGTAGGAAATTAATCAAATAATGATTAATTATTTTATGAGTGAGTTTATTATATTCCAGCAGGTTACAAGTTCATCCCGTTTTTGAACATCCTGAATCTTTTCAACAACCAACCTATCTTAGTCTGGTTGGACCCAGTCACCTAGCCTCTGTAGTTCATGCAAGGGGAAAACTCTCAGCCTCTGTAGGTCATGATGAGAGCAAATAGTCATCCACTACTAGTCACATTGACACCGTTGAGAAAAATGGTCGTTCGAAGTGCAAACTTAAGTTCCCTTGTAAGCTATGCAAGGGAGATCATCTTACTCATGAGTGCCCTGCTATCGCAGAGGTGCAAAGAGTGTGGTCCAAGACTCAATAATTTCCTTCTCCTGAACAACCTACTCAATCTTTGGTTGATCAAGTGCTCGAACCAATCTATGCTTTGGTTGATCTCACTCTTCTTTCAGAGAGTGATCCTGATGTAATTGAACCAATGTCATCATTGGTTAATCCCACTCTCCCTTCGGAGAGTGACTTTCACGAAGCGTTTGAATTGATTCCATCGTCGATCAATCCCACTCTTCCTTTGGAGAGTGAAGTGACTTCTAGTCACATTTTATTCACTTCCAGTTCAGAACTTACTAAATAAGGGGGCACTAAAATCATTTCAGATCAACCCCCACCAAGCTCTCGGATTGCTTCCTTTGATTGGGATAGCTTAGTTGAGCCACACCTTCCTTCTGGTGCACCTTTCCAGATAAAGGTCAAATTTGAATCATACATGATTAATATTTGTATTGTTGATGAAGGAGCCTCAGTTAGTATCTTGTCTGCTCGTGCTTAGCGAGGCATGGGATCTCCCAGCCTTGTGTTGAATGCTAGTCAGTTACTGGTGTTTAATAGAAGAACTTGTATAGCCTTGGGAATTCTTTCTCAAACACCTGTTACTTTGGGTGGGAAGACTGTCTTAGTTGACTTCATGGTGATAGAAGACCCCTTGGAATTCAATATTTTTCTTGGACGTGATTATGTCTATGCCATGCAAGCTGTGGTGTCAACATTTTTTCATGTGATGTACTTTAATCATGGTGAAGAAATTTTCACTATTGATCAGTTGGATTTTCTTGATCCATCTCCTAACCCAACTAGAGAGCATATTTTTCCTTTATTTATTCCTAGTGTTTCTATAGACACTACCTTGCCACAGGTGAGCTATGTGGCCTCATGTCCTTTGCATTCAATTGCTATTGAGAAGCAGCCTCTGTTTCCATTCTTACCTTCTTGGGACTTGGTCCCAGCAATTGAACAGGTGATTCATCCTATACAAACTTTGGATCTTGCTCTCCACTTTGTTAATCCATTTGAAAGTTTAGACATGTGTCCTATCTCGGATGATCTCCTTCCTTTGGATGAAATCTTCCTAGAGTCTTTGATACAGTCTGACCTTCTTTTGGATGTTCGTTCAGTTATGACTAAGTCTAACCCTAATTTTCCTAGTAAGCCTAACCTTTCTTCTTATGTTGGTCTTGTTGAGTCTTTTGACTCTTCCTTTGAACAGAAAGTCAATGATCCTGATGAGTTTGATTTTTCTTATGAATTTCCCAACTCTCATGATACTGAGTTTGTTGTTGTAGACTCTATATCCCTTGTTGATTTTTGCTCCCTTTTTGAGGTTGATCTTACTGATTATAAACCCTCAAGCCTTGGTTCTATATAATATTCTTCGGTCGATTCTACCTTGACTTTACCTTTTGTAGAAGATAGAAAAGTCACATGTGTTTTTGCCAAAGTGACTGGCATCAGATCTTTTCTTTTGAATGTGATTATGATGTTGTTGTTTATTGAAGACAGATTTTTTTAGTTGGAATCACAATTGTTTACTAGCCTTGCCTTGTTGTTCAAGTTGTAACTGCATTTGCATGTATCTTGCTCGCACTTATGAGTTTGATGCCGGTTTCCACGCTTTTAGCTCATTGTATAAGCCCTCATATTTGTTCTCATCATCACTCAACCTTGTATCATTTTTCCTTTGCAAATTGACACCCTTTACCTAGAGGAGATGCTCCCCGAGTGTCTTTATCTTGCTCATGTTCCTTACATTATACATAGGTTTGTTCCTCGCGCTTGGAACTAGTTTCTCTTGCCCCTAACACTTGTATCCTCGCATTTAGAGCATTCTTTCTGCTCTCCTTCAAGCTCGTTAAAAATAGTAAGGAGGTCGTAAGTTGACTTTTCTGGACTCATTAAAAATTAATGAGAAAGATATTGAGTTTCTTTAGGCCCAGGTATGACTCCTCAAAATAGACTTGACTGCTGAGTAAACTTGTCCGTTCAGGCTCATTAAGAATATGTGAATGGGCATCCACATTGGTGGTAGGTTATCACTTTCTTGGACCATGTGGAATAATACGAGAAAGGAACACTCTCTTTTCTTTGTAATTGAGAAGAGTATTCTCAGGCATAGGTTTATCACTTTTTCGGACCTGAGGGACTAAATTTACAGAAAAGGAACCCTCGGTATGAGCTTAGTTTTCTCTTTTTGTGCTCTGGACCTAAACATGAAAAAGATTCTGAGTGTACTTTATGTCTTTTTCATGCTTGTTAAACCCTAAAGAACAAAGAATCAAGTTTATTATTGTAAGACCCATTTTGTGTAATCAAATGGATCTTTCTGACTGATCTTTCCTTCCTTCACACTCATAAAACTAAGGCTATATGCTTCTTTTGAAGGAGCGTTGGGTAGGTGGTAATTTAACCTTTTTTAGACCTTCCTGACTAAATACAAAAAAGGTGTACCTTACTTCTTCGGAAACTAAGAGATTTCTTATGTGGTTTGTTTTATACTTTTTCAGCCTTAGGAAACTAAATTGGACGAAAAAGCACCCCCCTGGAGTCTTCTTTGGAGTTTTTAGACTCTCTAAACTATGAAAACACCGTCAAGCATGTACTAGTTCGGGCTCGTAAAATCCATGAATAAGTTCTTTATCAATCATTCTTCTGTCTTTTCTTCGAGCTTTCCAAAAATGAAGATGGTCCCGAGTTTGCTTTCTTGGACTCATTAAACCTTTACAAGAAAGAGGGGAAGGGAAGTTCATTCACAATTTTTTTACATCATGGAAGCAAGTCTTTCTTCCTTGAACAAAGCACCGATTTTGATTCTATCAACAATTGGGTCCTAGTATTTTGACCTTATCCCGATTCATATTTTCTTACTCCTCCAGTTGGTCTCTTTTCCAATTATATGGGGAATCTATCAATGTCTTTTACATTGCATATTTTTTTTGTTGCTCCTTTTGTGTCAAAAGCTTCCTAAGTCACTTTTGTGTCGTGCTCACTGTTTAAGGATTAAACCTTTGTTAGATATTCTGTAGTTGCCTTGACCTTTTGTGTCGTCCATTCCTTGGTATCAGCTCATGACATCATGTCTTCGGCGTTTCTTGTCATGAAATTCCGTACCAATTCCAGATCCAATTAATCTTTGACTTACCTCGTGTTGGATGATGGAGGATGCCTTAATGCTTTCCTTCCAATGGATCTCTTCCTATCGACTGCAACAAATATTGCTCTAGGAATGAGATTTAGATTTTTATGATAGTACCTTGGGGATTGTAGTCATCAATGGCAATTTCCATCACTATTGGGTAGTGGGAATACCTTAATGTCTCCTACTCAATGGATTCTTCAAGTGTTCGACTTCAAGTCCTTGTAATCACACTTATTAGAATTTACTAGGTACCTTGGGGACCATTTTCATTAATGGTGGTTTCCCTCGCATTTGTTAACAGTTCTCATTATTAACCGGTAATCAAACAGTTTCCTCCATGTTCAACTTCAACTCCTTTATTTGCATGGTTAGGATTCATACCTTTTTGGGCGGTTTGGATTGAAGACCTTGGGATGACAGTAGCATTGTCATTTTTTCTATTTCCCAAGCTGCGCAAGACCTTGTTACATTTTATATGAGATTTTGCTGAGACATAAATCCACCTTGTATTTTTTGTGGCTATGATCGATTGTTGAGCATGGATCCACCTTGTTCATTTGTGGCCATGACTCCTTTAGATTTGATATGGCTCCTTTTTGCATATAAAGCGACCATGATAGTTTCATTAGTTATACATATGTTGTATCCACCTGTATCTTTATAGAGATGTTTTGTATATGGACTTGTATGTCCCAGAGATCAGTTTTTTCTGACATTTATCTCTCTTTCAGGTACCTTTGTTCGAGCCTTTTGATCTTGGATTCTCTGCTCTCTCCATACTCAGTTTTTTCCTTTATAATGCATTTAGGCTATCATCTTCCCCTCTAACCTCATACATTAGGGGGCATTTGTTATAGCTCAAAATGACACATCTCTACCTGTGATCACTTTTCCATGATTTCATCACATGTCGACACTTCCATGATGACACTTCATGAAAATCATTGAAATTCACTGAAAAAACACCTAACTTGGAGGACCCATATTTGTAGTTCTATAACTCTGTTTGACCTTATATCTATGCCATTGGAAATATATTTCAGTTAGCTAAAACTTTCCAGAAGACACCAAAGTTTGAAAATTCCTAGAAATATCATATAAATGAGTTTTTGATGTGTACGTGTCTTTCCTTAAGGAAAACCACATACGTACACGAGTTGCTATATATAATAGTCACATACGCCTTAAATACATGACTTTATGCATTGAAACCCACGTATACCTCCTTGTGTATGTGACTGTTGTTTCTGAAACCCGCGTATGCCTCCTGAAAATGTAAAAAAATACGTATTTTGAAATTCTGGTAGTTTGGGTAGTTATGCAACTAACTCCTTCAGTTGTAAATACTTTCTCTTCGACCCTAACTCTTCATTAAGCATATAAATAGAGGTAGGGAGGTCCATGAGAGAGGACTTGAATCTTTGCATTTTCACACTAGAGGAATTGGGACTGTATTTTTCCACACCTTTGCCCTAGAAGCATTCTCCTTGTGTCGCAGAGCTTGGAGGCTGAGTTCCTTGCAGAAGAGAAGTAGCAGAACCAGATCAAGGTTTCATGAGGTGCTGAACTTGAAGAGAAGGTATACATGTACTTGTTTTCAAGATTAATAAAGATGTGATGTCCTTCTTCTTCCCAAATTATTGTTCAATGTGTGATTGAATATTTTTTTATGATCATATGATGATGTTAGTCAGATCATTATTTCATGTTTATTTGATTATCATTGTTTTATATGTGGTCATAATGGTTTGAGGAAGGTATAATTCATTTTGCAGGTCTCTTGGAGCAAGAGGAGTGGGAGGAGCAAGAAGAGGATTGAAGGGTTGCTTGGATCAACCTTCATTTGGCTAAGGTATGAACCATTCTAATATCTGAATCTTGTTTTTATTTACTTGCAGAACCATTTGCATCCACATTTCAACCCCGGTACATTGATGGCCTCTTAAACCCTAGCCATAGGGTAATTTCCTTTACAATACCCTGTGCAGAGGGTGTGAAGGTGATATGATGTTCTCCTTTAGGCGTAATTGTGAAGAGGAATAATTTCCTAGTGTGGGATCTTATCTTCCTACCTTGTGAGACTGTGTTAGGTCCAACTGTCTTAGGTATCTGAAAGAGTTGTCCTCCCAAGGTAATGATGAAACTGCAAGGTCATGACTCATATACATCATGATGCTTCCACATATATAGTTGTCCTAAAAGAACATCACATACTTCAAGTGGGGCTACATCACATAGTACCTCCTCTATGAAAGGATTGATGCCATATGGTAGGAGGCATTATTGAGTAATGCAGATACGTCATCCTTGGCTTATCCAACTGATATTGTAAGTTTGTGGGTGTGGTGTTGTTGGAAGCTCCAACCTCTTGATGACTTCTGCTAAGATCAAGTTCTTTTGGTTTCCTTTGTCAACAAAAAAATGTTGTGGGTTCCCCTTCACCCACATCTGTGAGTGGAAGAGGCACTCCTTTACCTCTGACTCTTCTGGGTCCTCTAGTTGAATATGTGCGGTAGCAATAGTGGCAGTGGAGTCTACATCAATGATCTGCCTCCCATGGTATATGGATGTGGAATTGGGTTCTGAATAGGAATCAGGAACTGATTCTGAAGATTTTATCTTGGCCACCAATGACTACTTTGAGTGACATTCATCAATGTTGTGCCAAGGGATTTTATGAAATTCGCACCACTTCCCAGTGTGCTTCTTTGTCTTTCCATTCCTCTTATTTACATGTGGAGGGGACTAGTTGTCCTTTCCTTATCTTGTTTTCTATGGTTCAGGGTTCCCCTTGCCTTGCTTCTACAGTGGATTCACAGGTCTAGAGTCTCGCTTGTTCTTTTGTCAAAATTTCTCCTCGATTTTGACAGCATACCGATAGGAAGATCCAAGTGAAGATATGTCGAGGAATTCAATCTCATTTCGGATGTACCAATGTAGAACACTATGATATTTCAGAATCAGGTGTCACTCAGAGTCCTTGATACCCAGCTTTGTGCACAAGGTATGAAAGTTTTTGGTGTACTCCCACACTGTCTGGTCCCTCTCTTGATGCAGAATGATCAATTTGGTGTACTGTTCATCATAGTTTCCCAGAGAGTAATACTTTTCCTTCATGAAATCTATGAAAGAGGCCCAAGTGGGATTTGTCTCAACCATTCCAAACTTGTCTGATCATATTTTCTCCCAATAAGTACCCCACCAATTTTGGACATGGGGGACTACCTTAAGGAGCGCAAAGGGAATATTTTCCCTATTGAAAAAATTATGGACAGAGAAATACCCTTTTAGAACATTCAATCAATTATCTAGGGCATCAACATTGATTTTTCCTTCAAATAAAGGAATATCAAAGTTCACTTGTACCTTGAATGGGATTTCATCTCCAAAACTCTTGCTCATTGAAGGTGAATTCACCATTTTCAGAATTTGCAGAAGGATTTGGGAGAAACAATCCATCATCTCGTTCCTTTTTCGTGTGAGGGCTTCCTAGAGTAGCGACTTGATAGTGTCTCCTGCTCCGTGGTCTCTCTTTTCTTCCACCATGGGAGTTCATTTGGGGCAGCAAGAGTGATCAAGTGAAACTAGTTTGAAACCAAACTCTCTATACCTGGGCCTTGTCAGGGACATGCACCGAGAAACAACCAAAGAGAAGGTTTCTCTGATACCATTGGTTGAGATTTATGTCTAAACGAAATGAAAGAACATATACAAAATCATAAACATGGCCATATTGCAAATATAACAGAGATACAGTAAACACATATTATATTAAATGGCGGAAATAGAACAGACTGTAATACAATAGCTATAATGGTGGTAGCTATCTCTGAGAAGAGATGCGACTGCTACGCTCATCCATGCAAAGATAAATACAAAATGAGTCCAAAGGGGCCTATTTATAAAAAGAATTAGGGTGAGAACCCCAAAATTCCAAAACATAACCCTAGAAGATGAACCGTCATAAAATTTGCATCCCCAAGGTGGTATGTTGAATAGTCAACTTCTCGGGGTCATAACTTTTGCATACGATCTTCGATTTGGGAACTCGATAGCTTGTTGGAAATATCTATCTGATATTTAAAACTTTCAACTATGGACAAATGCATGCCAAAGGAATCCATTTGGCCAACTGAATTGCCAAATGCATTCCAAAGGCATCCATTTGGCCAACCGAGTTGCCAAAAGATGTCATTTATGGCCACAAAACAGCCTCAGAAGTTTTGAACCTGAAAAACCATAGAAAAATAACTAGGAAACTACCACAATGGACAATTATTTTGAGCCAATGGAATAGGTGGTTGGCCAATGATCTACATCTGGATCAGTTTTTATTCCATGGTTCTGATTTTCTTTCTCAGCAAAATCTCGTAGCTTTTGTTCGAACCAATATTGGATTTCCAGTTTTTTCGAATGCCACAACATGTCCTCCCTTCAATCTAAATAAGGTCCCATCAATGGAACCATTTGTCGACATAGACTCAGTCGATAGGGGTTCCCTCTCCGTCGGCACCCAAACCATCGCAATCTCGCTGAGCACTATCCCAGACAAGTTTTACCCTGTCTGGCAACACCCGCAGAGTGGATGAAGTCTCACCCGAGATGTTCGAGGGAGAGATGACAGAACCAAGTTTCCACAGAATGAAGGAGGACCATGTGCATCTACTTATCAACTTAGCGCATCATTATTCAACTGATCTAATATTTTAACGAAACCATATCATCCTTTAACAAATCGCATTATCATACCAGAACTGTAAAAAACACATTGATGTACAAATATATCTAATAGAATAACATCATTTAAAGTAGGGAAACATCACATCATTTACAGATCCATGTCACGAATACACATTGCATTCATAATCAAGCCACAAAAGACAGTAAAACAGGAAAATAGGAAAGGACACAATGATTTTGCTCAACTTCGGTCATGTCATATTAACTTCTGCTGCAAAACATAAGTTCCCGAAATAGTTCCTCAAGTTACATACACATATCAATAAGTTCAAAACCAAACTCTGTCTCAGAAGATCAACAAAATAGAAGTGTCTAAGAAATAGTAACATTTGCAATTCACCATCTACTTATAGGATTGCACCTTTAGATAGGTGGTCCACTTAACTAACTTCCTAACTAATTATTAACAGATTCTTCAAAATAGTGAACACTATCCACAAAATGTTGTACAAAACTACAAAAGATGACCAAAAATACATAAAATAATATAACTCTGAAATGTGTGCCATTTTCCAGCTTGCCATGATATCTTTGACCTTGCGTACCATATGCGATGATGTGCAATTAACTTGTCCCGAAATCGCATGCCAGCATGATTAATGTGTTGAGAAGGTTTGGTATGATGGTTTGCAAATCCATGACCATGCCATTAGCTTCTAGTTTGAAGAAATTACAAATGAGTCAAATTCTAGATCGGATCCAGTAGATGTTACCAAGTATAGATAGTTCATTGGTCCCTTAATGTACTTGATACATAGCAGAGTTAAATTATATGTTATGCTATGAGTCAGATCATGCCTGAGCTTATACATAGACATTAAGCATGTAGTTAGGTACCTTCAAGGTACTATTTCTTGTGGGATCAAATCACGGGGGGTTCACTATCAAGGAAATATACTATCACGTCCATTCATATTGGGGGTTTGAATACTCTTGAAAACCTCAAAAATATATTGCCTCGTACTAAGGGGTCAAATGGGGATTTTTAATTCAACATAGTAATATAAATATTGGGGGTTATTTTATTTGTGTGGGTTGAGGAATAACCTCAAAATCCTTGGATGGATTGATACCTTCGAATCATAGGCTCAATTCATACCTCCAACTTGTGGGTTGGATTCATAATAGACCTAATTTTTTCTAAGGAATAAGCTCGAAAACACAGTCTAAATTCATACCTCCAAATCATGGGAGGGATTCATATCATTCCTAACTACTGCTAAGGATTAACCTACAAATCGTGGGACCAATTTATACCTTCAAATCATTGAACTTATAAAGTTTTTTTTTAAATAGTTTTTTAAGTTGGGGTTTAGGTGGGTATTGAGATTCAATCAAATCTTGCTCCACATCAACCAAGAAAACTGAGATCAATATTTCTTGGCTCACTAGAACTAAGAAAATTTAAATCAATATTTCTTGTCTAATTATTTCTTTCAACATTATGTATTCATCTTTAACATTTTCTCAATGCTAGTTAGGAATAATCATTAGATTGATTTATATTTGGCACATTCATAACATTAATTTCAATTCTTATATGCAAGGAATCCATCTTAATATTGTATTAAAATTGGCAAGAACATAGGTGAAAATATAAATCCTTATTTACATACCCTATGTATTATTGTTACCATGGAATGGCATCATATAAGTTTCACCATTTGTGTATCTTTATAACTATTGCATACTTGAAACTTAACAATGGATATTTTTTCCTCTTGTGTAAATAAAAAAAACTAAATATAACCCAAGAAATGGTAACTAAATGATGTTAATTCCCTTTATTTCAAGAATACATGTAGAGGAAATGGAGGCAATTCATTGCATCTTGTGAATGACCCAAATCCAATCTATGCACATGATCATGTGGTGTTATTGGAAAGTAAGAGGAATTTTTCTATGTTCATTTGGATTCAAACATCAATGACGTTTGTTTTAATAGGAAGGTAGGGAAGTGCATACGTATTTTACATTCTTTGTTACATTGATCTCTTGAGTGGGTTGTCTTTTACGCATTTTTCCTTCCACATTACTATTCCATTGGGTCTTCCACTATCCAACGCTACAAATTGATCGGTTTCCCCTGCAATCCCGATGGGATAATTATTAACATTATACTATTATTTTATTTAGCATCATATTTTCTTATACTAAGATGTGTTAGGGATCTTGTTTGTTACAAGTTGATAATATTATATAAAGTGGGTATTAAAAATGGGTTGATAAAAATGGATACCTACAATATATGGTAGACTAGGGGTTTTCTTAATTGGAAAGGTATATTAGGAGGGGAGTTCAATAATATAATTTTAGGAGGCATTTTCCAATATTTCGCAAAATTAGGGATATTCTTTAATATCCTACGAAATCTCGTGCTATGTAACAAGTTCACTAAGCGAACCCCCTGTGGTTCGGATATGCCTCCAGTGGTGAGGTAAAGTTACTTGGTTATGCAAACTCCAATTAGGATTGAGATATTGTGGCTAGTACTACAAAATCAAAGTGTATTGCAGCTAGTAATATAGAAGCAAAAGTGTGTTGCGGCTAGTACTACATAAACAAAGTGTATTGTGTCTATTAGTACTGAAGCAAAGTGTATTTCAGCTAGTAATATAGAAGCAAAGTATATTTAGGCTAGTACTACCTGGAAATAAGCAGCGTCACTTAGGAAGCTACTTGTTGGGTTGTTTAGGGAGAATATTTAGACTACGAACATTCGCTCTAATAATTAGACCTATAATAAGTTAGAAAACCCTTTGTTTCATGATTAGTCGAAACACATTGAGATGAAGTATCACTTCATCGCAAACATGGTCTAGACAACTGTAGTAAGAATTCAATGCATTATTATTGAAGAGCATATTGCACATGTGTTAACAAATCCTCTATTAGTGACAAAGTATAGGTACTCCCAATACAAGCTCGGAATGATAGAGAATGCCTCCCTCATTGAGAGGGAGTGTTAAAGTTACAGCATCAGAAGTCATTCTCCAAGACAATATTGTGTCTAGATCGGGCCTCATGTGTTGAGGTAGGGAGATTGAGTTGGACTTGAGAACTTGAAGTAAATTCTTGGGTTGGACTCAAGAATGACTAATCCTTTAGTGTAAAAGGTTATTCCTCGTATGTTGAGGTTAATACTTTGATATGTCAAAGTAATGATGTTGTACAGTCTTGTTGGAAAAGGATAAACACTTGTGTGTTAATTCGAATCCTCATGTGTTGAGGTGGACCTCCAGTGTAGAGGTGATGTTTTTCATGTTAGAGCATTAATTTTGTTTAATGTATTACTAACCATGGTCACTGGAGCTATTAAATCTCCTTGAGAGACTGGCCACCTCTAGAGTGAATTACTTTAGCTTATGATCACTTGGTCCAAAATTAATATAATATGATCATAGCATCTGATAAATCTTCTTAGTATAATCTGATATGATAGATAAATTAAAGTTATCACATATTGACCATGCAGATAGAGATAATAGATAAACATAAATGCATAGAGAACAAGAGAATTTCAATTTGCTTATGAGAAGACTTCAGTTCATTAAAGTTAACTCATTTGTTAAGATTCAGTAAAGTAACAATGTATGCCTCAGTTAATTAAAGGAGAAATCACAGTGGTCACTTCAATAAATCAATCAGCATGATTTTAGTTAATATTAGTTAACTAAAGTGTTAATAAAAAGGAAGCAGTTAACTAAATCATTTTGCATGATGACACTTTAGTTAAACTATAAGACAACACTTTAGTTAAACAAAAAGAAGACACTTTAGTTAAATATGGCATTTAATTTATGACACTTGAGTTACAAATATTGCATGATGACACTTGAATTAGCATCCTAACTAAGTGATCCTACATCCAGTTAAAAGGAAAGTTGATCATGAAGTCAGTTGAGCTTAATTTAATGTCAAATATGAAAGACATGGATCATTATGGTGTACATGGATTAATGAGTTGAGGTACAATAATTACCTCATGTAGTGACTTGTTACATTTTGCATGTGGCCTCCTTAACCCATGTAATGATACGCTACCTCTTGTATCTGACCTAATTTGGAATTTAAATATAGTGTAGGGAACTCAATTGTAATCATGCAATCCTTCTATGTTATTTATTACTCAGTATCTATGCCTGGGGAATTTATTCTCTCTTATATTTCACCTAGGGTGTCAAAAGCAATATTCTAATGTAAAAAACATTCTCTACTATCTATCATTATTATACTGATAATATTTTCTAGGGTTTTTCATCCTCATTGTTTTGAGGTTTTACCCCAGGGTACATCCTGTGTTATGGTTGAATGTTTATGTGTATGAATGGTTCATTGCTTTCAATTATTCTGTATTTTCACACTTAAATAATTAAAGATCAAATCTCAACCAAAATTCAACACATTTAAGGTCGTTCAAGCGTCATCAAAAATTTCATGATAAGATGTATATCATGGAGCCATTTTCATTTGTTTTTGAAAACTTCATTTTGGATCGATCGAAAGGATCATCCTAGATAAGATACAATACAAAAAAAAAGGGTGTCAAACCAAGTGGATTAAGTCAAGTGTGCATGGCCTAAGGTATTATGCCCATCGGGAATGGGAAGTTGAATAGGTAAAAATAAGAGAAACTTCATAAGAATGATTTTAAAATATAATACAATGTAAAAGAAGACAAGAAGAAAAAATGAGAAAGAAACAAAGGAAGAATAAAAGAAGGTTTTTGACATAGATGGTAAGGTAGAAAAGAGAAAAGGGAATTAAATTATGCAAGAAAATAAGCAAGGAAAAAAATAGAATAGGAAGCCAAACCTCAACAAGTATTTGAGAACAAAAGAAGAGAAGTGAAGCCAAAGATAAAATGGAATCTAAAAGAGAGGAAGAGCCAAATAAATATAATGAAGAGAACATGAAGAATGAAATTTTTTTAAATGAAATCCTTGTAATAAAAAAGGAATTCAGGAGCAAGAAGAAGGAATGTAATGAAAATTGAAATTCTACACGAAATTGGAATTTTGAACAAGGAGTGTTTAATCATCTTAACACAACTCTTGTTCATGCTACAGAGAGATATCTTCACCCATCAATAATTGGTAGAAATTTTTCAATAGGTATGGAGCTAGGCAGTTTAGGTGGACTTGATGAACTGGGTTTCATTTGTGATGCAAGGAACATTTGTGATGCAAATTGACAAAACAAAAACTATTAACATAGATTCAGAGGAAAATATTACCATAAAAGCTATAGTATGTGATCATATAAGTAAAAACCCATGGGAAAAATCTTCGACAATGAATTATTTTTCATAGCCAAGACATCATGCATGTAATATTTAGTCACATTTAGTCAAGGAGGGAACTTGAACAAAACAAAAGGAGAATATATGCTTTTTTTAGAACCAAGTAAAATATTGCAATGAAGAAATGACTAGTATCATGGAATTCAAAACTTGTTCCCTTGATATTGAAGATGATTAAATGTAGTCAAAAGATTATTTTACAAAAATGGAAAAAAAAAATCCAAAACATTATATGGATTTACTCAAGCATAGTAACAATGCAACCAAATAGGAAAAAAAAGGGTAACAAGGACCACAATTGGGATTCATATAAGCTAGATAGTGGCAATAAACACACATCAATGACTACTGGGAAATCCCAATGATTAGTATTAAAGAGATTAGATCTCCATGAGATGGCTCTCAACAATTGAAAATATGGACATATTCATGAGATAGCCCTTAACAACTAAAAGTATGTTTTAATCAAATCAAGAAAAAATGTCGATGACACTTTTAAAAAGTGTCATCAACTATGGTAAGGTGTTAAGTTAATGTGAAAATACAAACTTCCTTTATTTGGAAATTCAAACAATTTGTTACCAACAGAACAAGTAATAGTTTCTTTAGAATACAATATTAAACTAGAGTGATAGGTCATTAAACAAGCTAATCAACTATTTCTCGAATATGTTGAATAAAAAAATAGATCAAATATAACGTGGAATTATCATGTATGAAATGTAACTAGATTGACTATGCTAGATATTTTGATTTGGGGTGTTTGGTTGGAAAGGATCAAATCTATTTTTCAGGATGTCAAAGTTCGAGCTATGGCATGTGCTTCAAAAAAGCATGTCTATCTTGGATATCTTCCCATATGTGCTAGATTCTAACAAGCATAGAATCATTAGACATGTTAATATAGACAAATTTATCAGTTGGTGCTTCTTTGATGGAGCTTCTTAAGGAAGGTCCGTGAAGGGAAGCGCTAGATATATTCTTTATATCTCTCAATATCATTGCCATAAATTTGTTGTTGGAATTGGAAGGGCTACAAAAATATGGGAGAGATGAAGGAACTTATATTAGTGCTACAATTGGGGAATTCTAAACGTTTTCAATGGTTACAGATATTCGAGGATTCTCTACTTGTGTTTGATTGGCTCAAATTAAACAAGCCTCCCAAAAATATCATTCTCAAGCCCATATTTGAAGACATTCTCCAATATATGGGACTATTTAATGATATTTCCTTTTGTCATTTTTATAGGGAGAGGAACATGACAACATATACTGTCTCTAAATTGGGGACTCATATGATAGATAATTCATGGAGAACCTAGGAAGGCCTAGGGGATATTGAATCTGAAAATGTCATTCAATCTCAGCCATACTAAATGCATATCTTGTTACACTATCTCTGGTATAATAGATAATCTGTATCCGGATTAAATCAGCCTATATCCAGGTATAGGGAGGAAGATGTTCCATATTCAAATAATTAAATGTATAAATTTATAATAATTGAATGGATGATCAATTACAATGGATATGGTTTCCTTAAATATGGCTTGGCAATCACATATTGAAGAGACACTTCTCTTCATAAAATATATTTTAATATTATTAATTACTATTAGTAATAGTTACCTATTTATTACTACTTTATTGTTGTAACATTTCCTTCCCCTTAGATAATATTTGTCCTCAAAGATTAGACTATTGTTGTCTTCTTTTCATTCTCCTTTTATGTTGAAACAATGCCATTACTTCCTTTATGTATTTTTAGAATTGGTATTAGGTATGTTCTTGGTATTTACACAATAATTTGTCATCTTCCTTTCATTTGTAACTTGAATTTGTAATCCATTATGTTTATTGTTGTTATCCCATTTTCCTTGTACATGAATATGAGGAATATTTTTGTGACTAACCATATCAAGTCTTGTTTTAGAAGTCGCTTGTCCTATGATACTTAGGATTTCATCACGTAATGTTTTCATTTTATTATCCTTACTAGTTATCTCGAGAAGTAGTGTTTCATGAGGCTTCTCACACTCAAAGTCACCTGATAGTGTTACATTTAGGTTTTTCCAGGGTGGTAGAAGAGTTAAGGTAGAATATGAATCTACGATATTTGATTCCTTTGACTTGGATTCCTTTTCATATTGTAGGATCCATGTTTTGTCATCGTATGGATCGTCCTTATTATCAATGATACTGGCTTGAATTTCATTATGATATTGGTCGAGCTCATCTTTATCAAATATATATTATTGGTATTTTCATCATCCCTGCAATATTTAGTCTCCTTGTCTTGTTTATTGTCTTGATCAATTTTGTTACTCTCATTTTTGTTGACATAGTGGTCCAACATATATGAGTTACTGATATGGTTNGGTATTCTGGTTCTGGGTCATGATGCTCAAGTTATGTGCCATGGTGCTTATGTTTGGTGTCATCGCACACATCTTGTCATCTAACTCTTTTTGTTTCTCGTGCATGATGTCTACTTTGTCATCAAGTTTTCTTCCTAGTACTAAAACAACATCTTCTTTGATTTCTTTCTTAAGTTCCTTGTTATTTTTCGTTTCTTCTCTGTTTTTTCTTGGTTGGCAATGAGGACCTTGATGTCCTTCTCTGATTTCTCAAGTTTGTCTTTTAATGCTTGGTCCTTTTATGCGAATGTGTGTATTTGGAAGTTTATTTTGACTTATGGAGGAATAAAAGACAATTAATGTCTTTGAAATAATTGATGAATTAATAATAATTATTATAATTATTTAATGTGTCGAAATAAAATAATAAATATGGAATATTATATTTAAATATTTTATTAAAAGGTGGATTAATAAGTTTTAAAATATTATATAAAAATATTAATATTATTATAATAATATTTATTTTATTAATATTGTTTTTGTTTGTAGCGCTACGTGGAATGAGGGGGGTGCTGGGTTGAAGTTGAAAAGCAAAACCATGTGTTGTTTTATTTTATCTTTTCTTTTTTTACTTTAATTTTCCTTTCTTTTGTTGTATTAGTTTTTTTTCTTTTTAACTTTTTTCTTTCTTTTCTTTTCTTTACTCTTTTTTTTTAAGTTTTCTTCTTTTTCTTTTTTTTGGGGGACAATGTCCTATATTTTAGGGAAACCCTAAAAACTAAATTTACACAAAGTGTAAATAATGGCCAAGGGCCGTATAGCTCTAATACCAATGTTACACCGTATCCGATGTAATGGATAATCCATATCTGGATTAAGTTAGCATGTATCTAGGTCTAGGGAGGAATATGTTCCGTCTTCAAATAATTAAATGTATAAATGTATAACAATTGAATGGATGATAAATTACAGTCGATATGGTTGCCTTATATATGGCTTACCCATCACATATTCAAGAGACACTTGGGTTCCCACAAGACGCTTCTACCCAATTATGATGCAATGAGAGCACCCTAGCGGAAAAAAAGGAACATGCACGCACACTTAAACACGCACACACATTCTTGCTTCGGCAATGGCGAACCTCCACGTCAGATTGCCAATGTTGACAACGGGAGCGGGCACATGCCCCTAATGACGCGCACATGTATATGGATGTGCGCGCATGTTTTGTGCGTATGCATACAGGGACGTGTGCACATCCCTATGTTTTAAAAAAAAACAGTGAACAATTTTTATTCACTCATGAACGACCCGCGAGCATGCAAGCTACCATTCCAACGACATCCAAGGAGGCCAAAACGACACCCACGAATCCCAAAAGAAGAGTCCAAGCAGTCTAAAATGGAACCCACGGTGGTGGAGTAAGGTAGACGGGTAGTATTTGAAGTTTTTTTTAAATTTTTTTAATTGTTTTTCAAATAAAATAAAAAATTGAAAAATAATTGCAAATGAATTGAAATGGAAAAAAATTGATATTGCAAATACAAATTACCTAAACATAATGACAAATACCAATGAACCATCCCAACAAAGGAGTGAAACAAACCAATCAGAGGACCCAATAAACCCTGAATTAAACAAAGAAAACCTCGAAGATGGATTTGGTGAACCACTAGAGAACCCCAAAGATGAATTACATGGGGATTTAAACCAGTTAAGAATATTGAGTGATGAACTGAAGAACACCAAGGAACCCTCTTGGGTTTCCCTTGCCACATCACTACAAAACATAATAGAGTCTATCAACATTTCCAACAGTGAGATAACAAATTTGAGCCAATATAGGGCTCAAATGAAAGAACATTATCGCACTGGTATATCCAAAGAAGATATAAAAATCATGAATATCAAAAAATCCCAACCGTGGAGAAAATTTATAGATCCAAGAACAACACGGCATCTAGATGTGAGTAAGAGGTGAGATTGCATGGACTGGTGTAATTACCAGCCATGGAGAGAAAACTGGAGGAAGAGATGGTTCATGGTTTTTGACAAGCCTCCATGCAACAATGTCGAGGTCCAACAGTATTTTCTCATGAACCTTTGGGCTTCTTTTTTGTTAGGGTTCCATGTGAACTACTTTGACATCACCTAGTTCAAGGGTGTTGGTTTTGGATCAGCCCAAGATCGACCTCACACCCACTGAAACACACTTATAGGACCTCCTGCACCTGGGCGAGAGCCAAACCCCCTTACTCAACCCCTGGGATTAGGTAGCGGGCTAGATGAGATCCATGAGTCCTTTATTCATTCCACATGACACCTTTTTAGGAATACCACAGCTGTGGCTATGTCCTCATAGATCGAGTAGGACCACCCCGAGAGACACACTTCTACATGGTCTACCGATGGTGGGTGAGGGAGAGAAGGTACAGGTGGTAGCCAGGATGATCCATCCATCTTGGTGGGACTAGTGCCACATATTTGTTCTCTTTGTGGGAATCCAAGCCATGTTCCCATGCAGGAGCATGCCACAGAGAGATACCTACACCAGGTTAGTTATTATTTTATTTAATGTTCAAGTATTGATTATACGTTATGCAATCTCATAATCATTAATCAATTTAAATTAGAATTAGATGTTGATGAATTGATTTGTTTTAATCTAAAACTATTTAGTGATGAGTCTCTAACACTCACGTGGGAGGACGTTGGTTCCTTCAACCTAGATGGATCCATGGCAGCTACAGCGGACATTGCAGCACCATACACACAGGTAGTTTTCTTTCAGAAATTAAATTTAATGTTAGTAGTTAATCTTGTCATCCAATGTAGTTAATATTTAGTAATTGAATCTAAATACTTTTCTGTTTGCACAGGTGTCCGCAGGAGTGAGTGACCAGCCATCCCCTCCAGGTATCGGCATATCCCCTTGTGAGTAGGTATCGTGTGATAAAGTATAAATTTAATTTCAGTTTTGATGGCTTAACTTTGCATAGTTATATTTTTTATATACTAATATATGAGGCCCTGAATATGTATGCAGGTTTGAGTACATAGGTACATCGGTGTCACTATCTCTCCATCAACTATATTTTTCCCACCATATATGCCAAGTGAAGCCCCTGACATACATGTCCCTTTCCATGCATCCCTCCACACCCTGTTCCATCCATCCCTTTCCTCCCATCCACCACCATACTTCCATATAGCTCCCCCTTCTTTGTCACAGCCTTCGCTCACTGCCCCCCACCCCACCCATCCACCCCCTCCCTTGCAATTTCCCATTTTTCCACCCTCCCCCCTCTGACGACGATACACCATGCATCCACATTCACCCATCCCTCCACCCCATCACAAATATCAACCCCCTCTCCCATATTCCCCCACCACCCTTGTTTCCCCTTCCAAGGTGGCCCATTCCATTCTATAGCCAGTTGGGGTTTATCTCCGTACATCAGCACTTCACCCACTCCAGTCCACACCCCCTCTCACTTTGCCCCCTAGTTTTGTAGCCAACATTGATGTGGTTGCATCCTTTGCTATACCATCCACCCTAGAATCAGAGCAGGTTTTCCAACCCACTACTCCACCTACTACCCCTGAGGACCAGCCGACTGCTCTACCTGCCACCCCCGAGGACTAGCTGGCTGCTCCACCTACCAGCCCCCAAGACCAACCTATTTTGTTCATGGTGAGATTGATTAGTTTAAGAAAATATCATGCAATATTAACTAAAATTAACATAGGGAGTAAATTGTATGATTTATCTTACTGTTTAAATGTTGTAGGGTGGCATTGAAGAGAGACTTGGATCATGGAGGAGGGTATCCCACTCACCACTTACGGTCTTTTCTGAGGTGAGCTATTTAAGATTCGAAAATTTATTTTTTATGTTTAAATTGTAATTATACTTGTATAATTGCTTATAGGAGTTTACATTTGATTGTTGTCATTTCAGATCCCAAGGGGAGGTGGTCGAAGTGGCCAGAAGAACCGAGCTTCCTCTAGCTTGAAGAAGAGGAAGATCGATTTTGGAGGTGCGCCTGGGAGCTTCGAGGGTGGGCAGGATGATTGAGAGAGCCTCCTGTGTACACTAGCCATGATGTGGTATTTTGGAATGAGTTTCCATATTTTGTATAGGGCATGAGTTTCCATTGTATAGACACTAGGAACGATGTTCCATTTTTCACTACTACTTTATATGATTGGAAATTTGTGTATATGAATATATAATTTTTCACTTATTTATATTACTTTGCCTTTGATTACATATTTGCATACATTATGTCGAATGCAATAGTAGATTGCAGTTGATGCACTTGCAATACTTATTGTTGATGAGGAAATAAAGTATGTATGTTCACAATAAAATTCATAAAAAGTTTAACATTGTAGGGTAGTTAACAAAAAAAATACATAATTGCATAAACATGTACAATATCAATGATAATTTTAAATACCAAATACCTGATCTTGTAAATCATAGTGCAAATACCTAGCTTGGCCCTTCACCCCTCGGCCCTTCATTTGTTGTCTCGGCCTGTCATACCTAGCTTCGGCCTTGTTATTGCAGACCTAAACCCTAAGGACCTAGACGTAACTGGACACCTAACCTAAAACCATAGCTTTCTACCCTTCCAAAACCTTCCTCCCTTCTCCATATCCTAACCTACTCACTTACCATTCCACCTCTCCTCTCTCATTTCTAACCCTAATGTTTGAATCTCATACTCCTATCCTCAGCCTATAGGATCAGACATTGGCCCCCTTTCAAAACCCCTTCTATAGCCTTAGCATCCCTCCTAGGACTCTACATATCATTAACATTTCCAGCCATACATAAGAAGTTTTAACAGTGATCTACAAGTACATTTGCACTACCAAAATACCAAAAAGACCGCTCAAAAACATGTACAAGATACCATATTTGTTGAGGACTATCATATAGGTACTTGTTGGAACTCTTGGCTTGACGGGAGATTACTATTTGGGACAGTCATAGTAAAATTTATCTTGGCTGGAAAATACATTTAGTTTGGCATTCCCATTCATTGACCAAGTTGGAATTGACAATACTTGTAGTCCACTTTCATTTACCTAACAATTGTCTTCCTAATTGCAAACTTGAAATTTACATAGCTATTGCATCTTTACTTTGACTGGAAGTAACATTTTGGGACAGTCATACTTGGCTGAAATTTATCATTGGTTTGACAGTCTTATTCATTGTCCAAATTGGAACAGAAAGCACTTGTTTTCCTTTTGTATTTACATAGTAATTATTGTCTCATTTTGCAAGCTATAAATTGATATTGGAATGATCTTCTCTTACCATTTCATAGTATTGATGAGCTGAGAATCCTATTGAACATGATTGTTGTTTCCTTGCATTTGTTACATCTACTTGGAAAACATTGATTTTGATAAATTTTACAATTTATATCATTTGAAGATGAAGTTGGCATTGCTTAATCTCATTGAATGCATACATATTTGTTATGCTATTGTTGAGCACTTGCAATTTTAATGATCTCTTGTACTTGTTGCTTTGGCATAGGCTAACTGAAGTTTAAGGTTTAGCATGCATAACATAGGGTTTAGAATCAACAAGGAAACCCTAACCCTAACTGAAGTTTAAAGGTTAGCATGCATAACCTAGGTTTTAGAATCAATGAGGAAACCCTAAACCTAGGAGGGAAACCCTAACACCAGCTCTACCTAACCATCTCTTGTGGCATCTTATAAAGTAACTTTTTGTGTGTATATGAGAATGGCTAGGATTGTAGTCATATGTCACATATTCTTTATACACTAATCAAATGAGATACTATTTACAGTTTATCATGCACAAATTGCAAAATTTGATGTTAATCAATGGGGAAAATTTAACCCTAACGAGAAAACTATTTTGACTTGGCTGGAAATCATTCTTAGTTTGCAGTACTATCTTCATGAAAAGTGGATTGATTGGGGTGTATGTCAATGTATGTCAGTTTCAAAATAGGTTCACTTTGTACAATATGATGATAACGCCCCATCAACACCACTAACATGTTTCAACCACATGCATAATTGAAAGGAAAATTACATCCATTGTTATTCGCAATCACCCAACCAATCCATGTATGTGTCTCTACATCTATTTCATACAATTATTTGTTATACTTGTAATTCATAAAGCCTTAGTTTCTTTGTTGTAGTGAAGGTACATATCTTCTAGGTATATGCTATATTGGTTTCTAGTTGAGTGACACTAACAAATCTAATTATCTAAACCTATTCAGTTCATAAAACTTGGTTTTTAGTTCCATGTCTAAAATGTGTGAACCATAGTTTTTAGGTTTGTGGTTTGTAGTTCATGAAACCCTAGATATGTTCTAGTGCAGGTACATATCTTGTAGGTATATGGTCTACTAGTTTCTAGTTGAGTGAGACTAACAAATATAATGATATAAACCTAATCAATTCATAAACCCGGGTTTGTTGTTCTATTTCTAAATTTGTGAACCCTAGCTTTTAAGTTTGTGGTTTGTAGTTCAAGAAACCCTAGCTTTCTTGACATTTGTTCTTATAGATTAGGTATATGGTCTAAGTTTATTTACGTACGTATATGGTCCTAGTTTGTAGATGTATGTGTAAATTTGTAATCCTTATTTTTTAGGTTTGTGGTTTGTAGTTCATGATAACCTAGTTTTTTGCTTCTATTTGTGCATGTAGCTTAGGTATATGGTTTAAGTATTTATACATAAGTGAGACTAACATAGCACATGATCTCTATGTATGTGAATTTCTACTTCATAAAACCCTAGTTTATGGTTTGTAGTTCGTGAAACCCTAGTTTTTTTTCTATTTTCTCTTGTAGGTTAGGTATACGGTGTAAGTGGTTATACATAAGAGAGTAAAATAATACATAATATCTATGTATGGGAAATTATTTCAATCCATGAAACCTTAATTGGCTATATACTTGTAATTCATGTATGAGTTTTTACTTCTAATTCATACAATTATGTGTTTCTACCTGTAATTCATGAAACTCTAGTTTATGTGTTGTAGTGTAGGTACATAGATTCTAGGTATATGTTCTAATGGTTTCTAGGTAATGGAATTCTAGGAGACCAATGGAGTCAACAGTTCATAGATCCAACCTATGATTTTTTAATTATGCCGAGTGGAAATTCGCATGAATATGTCGTTCAGGGACACTTGGTGACTCTCGGTCCGAGAACCAAAAACCAAATAGAGCAGCAAGATTGCATGTCGTTGGTTCTAGCAAGTGTGTATTGGAAATTCTGATATAGGAATACTACTAAGACTTTCAAGTGTTTATTTGAAATGTTGATATAGGGGTTTTGTAAACTGGGGTTTTGCAGAGTTGACCCACCAATGCGAGAGTTGTATTGAAGGAAAATGAGCAAAACCCCAGTTTACAAAATCGATGCACAATGAAGTCACTGGGACATGAAAACATGGTGGAGAGGCCCCCTAGAGGTCATGGCATGCTAGGAGACCAACAAAGTCGACGTCTCGTCGATCCAACCTCTAGTTTCTGAGTTATGTCGAGTTCATATTCGCATGAAAATGTCATTCAGTGACACTTGGTGACTCTCGATCTGGGAGCCAAAAACCAAATGGAGTAGCAATATTTCATGTTGTTGGATTTGGAAAGTGTGTATGGGTAATGTTGATATGGCAACACTACCAATACTGGAATGGTGGAGGGTTTTGCAGAGTTGACCCACAAATGTGAGAGTTGTATTGAAGGAAACTAAGCAAAACCCTAGTTTACAACATCGATGCACAATGAAGTCACTAGGACATGAAAACACAGTGGAGATGGCCCCCTAGAGTTAATGGAATGCCAGGAGACCAACGGAGCCGATGACTCATCGATTCAACCTCGGGTTTCTGAGTTATGTCGAGTTGAAAGTCGCATGAAAATGTTGTTCATGGACACTTGGTGACTCTTGGTCTAGGAACCAAAAACCAAATAGAGCAGCAATATTGCATGCCATTAGCTCTAGAAAGTGTGTATGGGAAATGCCAATATGGGAACACTACCAAGACTGGAACGGTGGAGGGTTTTGCAGAGTTGACCCACCAATGCGAGAGTTGGATTGAAGGAAACTTAGAAAAACCCTAGTTTACGAAACCAATGCACAATGAAGTCATTAGGACATGAAAACATGGTGGAGAGGGCCCCCTAAAGGTAATGGCATGTTAGGAGACCAACGGAGTTGATGTCTCATCGATCCAACCTCCAGTTGCCAAGTTATGTCGAGTTGACTATCGCATGAAAATGACATTCAGGGACACTTAGTGACTCTCGGTCCGGGAGCCAAAAACCAAACGGAGCAGCAAGATTGCATTTCGTTGGCTTCAAAAATTGTGTATGGGAAATGTTGATATGGGAACACTACCAATACTAGCAGGGTGGATGGTTTTGCAGAGTTGACCCACCAACACAAGAGTTGCATTGAAGGAAACTAAGCAAAACCCTAGTTTATGAAACAGATGCACAAAGAAGTAACTAGGCCATGCAAAAATGATGGAGAGGTCCCCCTAGAGGTAATGGCATTCCAGGAGACAAATAGATTCGACGGCTCATCGATCCAACCTCCAGTTGTCAGGTTATGTTGAGTTGAAAGTTGCGTGAAAATGTCGTTTAGGGACACTTGGTGACTCTCGGTCCGGGAACCAAAAACCAAACGGAGCAGCAAGATTGCATGTCATTGCATCCAGCAAGTGTGTATGGAAAATTTTGATATGGGAACACTACCAAGACTAGCACGGTAGAGGGTTTTGCATAATCGACCTACCAATGCGAGAGTTGCATTCAAGGAAACTAAGCAAAACCCTATTTTATGAAACCGATGCACAATGAATTCACTGGGTCATGAAAACGTGGTAGAGAGGCCCCCCTATAAGTAATGGCATGCTAGGATACCAACGGATTCAATAGCTCATCAATCTGACCTCTGGTTGCTGAGTTATGTCGAGTTTAAATCTTCATGAAAATGTTGTTCAGGGACACTTTGTGACCCTCGGTCCGGGAACCAAAAACCAAACAGAGAAACAACATTGCATGTCATTGGCTTCGGAAAGTGTGTATGGAAAATGTAGATATGGGAACACTACCAAGACTGGAACAATGGAGGTTTTTGCAGAGTTGACCCACCAATGTGAGAGTTGCATTGAAAGAAACTGAGAATAACCCTAGTTTACAAAACTGATGCAAAATGAATTCATTGGGACATGAAAACAAAATAGGGAGGGCCCAATAGAGGTAATGGAATTCCAAGATACCAACAGAGTTGACGGTTCTTCGATATGACCTCTGGTTGCTGTGTTATGTCGAGTTGAAAGTCGCATGAAAATGGGGTCCATGCAACCCTCGAAACAATGCACCGGCCCTGCAAAACCCTATGCCGAGCAGCTGAGGGTGGTTTTTCCATGGATTCCATGCCTAAACACACTTGCAAGAGCCAACAAATTTAGAAATCACTGCCCAGTTTGTTTTTGGAAGCCGGCCTTGAATTGGCCCAGGCGTCCCTGAAGGGCTTTTACAGGCCTACTAAAACTCGCCATACAACGTTGATCGGGGCTCTGATTGAAAAACTACCGGTTCCATTAGGAGTGGCATGGAATTATGGAAAAGGTGGCCTCCCCCAAAATCCACATGGCCCATGCATGCCTCGAGGCCAAATTATGCAAACTAGGGTTTTGCTCTAGTGGAGTGTAAGCGCAATTACCCAATCTCATTACATATAGCCATCTGGATCCTCTCTGTTACTAATTGTCTCCATCAATATCTTGTGCTCTAAATTAGGCAAGAAGTAACATACCTTGGTTGAGTTCTTGTTTGAAATTGTCTGTAGATGGATGTTTGTGCCAACAATCAAGTTTGTGAAGTGATAGACCATAGAACCTGGCCTGCAATCCATGAATACATGCCCACTAGTTATTCTTG
The DNA here is from genome assembly GCA_001517045.1 of Pseudotsuga menziesii. Classification (NCBI taxonomy): domain Eukaryota; kingdom Viridiplantae; phylum Streptophyta; class Pinopsida; order Pinales; family Pinaceae; genus Pseudotsuga; species Pseudotsuga menziesii. The sequence goes on from LPNX010630580.1 coordinate 86,535, forward strand.
ATTTCCCATCTAGTTATTCACCCTCAACCACCATTGATCCAATAGGAAATTCATTTCCTTCATCATCAATCAATGATCTATTCAGGATTTGCTTACCTAGAAGGCATCATTCCAACCAATAATCCATGCCCCATTCACTATCTTTCGGGGAAACAACTATATATATGTGTCTTGTATGTACAATATCTGGGATATGGTCATAGTATGCCGCAATAGAGGACTGGACCTCCTCTAAGTGGGATGTTGCAACGTCTACTGCAAGTGACACATGATCCCAATCATCAACGCATCCATGCATTCACATTCATCCCATTCACCACTACAACAAGGGTTGCAAAAGCGCAAGTTTTCATGTCCATATTTCAGATAAAGGGTTGTTTGAGCTTCAAACCAAATGAAATGCATGTGTTCCTTGCACTATACCACAACTATAGGAACAAGATCGATCTATGTCAACCACTTGCAAAAATTCCTGATTGGCCTTACTGCCCCTGTTGATGTATGTTGCACTTTAGTTCAATCTGACATTGTTGCAGAGCACCATTGAACTATGGATTCTACATCTTTGATATGGGGGTTTCTGGTAAACCTCATCTCCTCCCTTCGTAGTGCGGTCTTGATGCATGCACTGGCCCTGTCATGCTCACCTTTTTCATGGCCAGTCTCAAAGTAGTTCCATATATGCAGCACATTGTAAGTCTTATGCAACATACTCAGCCATTAGAAGACTCGGGCATTTTTCAACTAGCCTGCACAACCATCTGACCATATCCAATGTTGATCCATCTGTATATATCCCTCCTTCAGCTGATCATAGAAAATTCAAAAACAATGTTGCACATAATGCAAATCATGGCATTTGTCATCACTTATGTAAAAGTTTGTCTCCTTCTGTATTATCTTGTTGTTAATGTTGCTCTCAGGGCCATGCTTATATGTAATATGTACCATGATGTTGACTTGGTCGAAATGGTAGTATTGACTCTGAATTTCATTTTGTGGCTGAAGGGTGTATTTTTCTACAAAATCCACAATTGACAATATGGTCCCAATGGGAAACTTGTCCCTGCATTTTCTGTACTGCTCATCCTGCCATCATGCTACATGCACATGTTGAACATACTGCTCGGTTTTCTTGTAGAACTACATCAAAAAATCACATACACCTAGCTTTTTCCATGAAAACAAGGGTTATATTATAATTTTACCTTTAAAGAATGTATATGTAGAAACTGAATGTGTAAGAGGAAAAACATGCACTTGTGACTTCACCAATGCAATCTTTTTACTTTCCTTTGCACTGTCTGATTGATAGGTTACGTACTTGAAGCTCTGCATCTACACGATCATACTTCAAAATTGATGCTCATCGCTTCCATGAATGCAACGGTTTAAAAGAGAAAATCCACTGCACCTGGAACAATTCCCATATAGACATGATTTTCCATAGTATTTGTGTCCTTAATGCCTTCGACACATGACACTTCTGATAAAATATCTCGATGCATTCGGTGGTATTACGGATTCATTGCAGCCCTTCTCAATGTTAGTATGCAAATCACAAAGTATATGTTTATACGTGTCATAAAAATATTCATATTATACATGGTATCTACAACAGCATGTGTTTTGATCGATGCATATATGAACATACCATGGTTTACATTTCTCAAAGGACCTTTAGCCCAGGTTCAATTGTGTGTGCTCATTCCTGAATCTCTCATAGTGTCCAGTCTGTGTCGTGTCAAGGAAGTGTTTGACGCGGGGTTCACATTTAGTAGAACCTTTTCTCAGATTTATCACATCTCTTTGGTTAGATTAAGGTATGGTATGATCATGCTAGAACTTTTGTACTAAGTCCTTAACAACATCAATTAGCTTCATATCTCAATGAGGCAACCTGCCAACAAAATCCCAACAATATTTTCCACCTGGAATCTAAAGATTTTCTCTTATAACAGAGTAATTCTTAATAGTTTTTCTATTTAATTTAAGTATGTCAGAAGTGTGTGAAAGGAGGCGATGTTGCCATGTGTACTTTCTTGCAACTGATCTTGATAACACATGACGAGCCGCACAATAATATTTAGTACGAGATGTATTCCCAATCGCATTAAAAGTAGATTCAATATTTCTAACAGTATGACTAAGAACTTCTAACCATATTTATGCCTAGAATTCTCCTAACAACAACTAAACAATTTTACTTTAACAAACACTGTAATAATTGACATTTACCTGCATCGCCTATGGATTCAAAATATTCCTTCATTAATTTGCTACATTGCCAATCGATAGTGTGTTTTGGCAACTTACCTTCAAGGCCTGACAAACAACTTTCATCCACATGGATACGTCTAGGAGTCATTTTTCTTGCACTAGACACTCGAGGTAGGGAAGGTGGACATGAGCTATGAATCCTAGAGCTTCTTTGTTGTGGTGCTTCATTCACATGTTGGTCCATATTGGGAGTGTGTTCGACATGGTTATGGCCTTCTTGGAGAGATTGAAAATTAATCATTGCTCTGAAGTCCAATGCTTGATACTCAATGTCTCTGAATATACCTATGTCTTCAAGAGCTTCAACATGGCTCATTGATGGATTGTTGGTTGGAAACTGTGTTGATGTAGGAATTTGAGTTGGGTCCATTGGACACAATTGCTTCAACCATGGTTCTGAACTAGAGTTTTTTATGTCATCAACTGTGTTAGGATCAGTCACAGTATCAGTGGAAATGTCTGGACCATGTCTCACTCTGTGCATTTCAAACCTTGCCTTTTCTCTTACCTCATTTTCCTTTTCAATCAAAATATTCCTTCTAGTTTTTCTTACTCTCTTACCTAAGTTTCCCATCTCCAAAAATTTCTTTATCAAAACTATGAGGTCTACCCCTACATAATAAGCAACAAATAAGGTACTAGTTCCATTATACAAGAAACATGACACGTTCCAACATAATTAACTAAATTACAGATATGTTAGTGTTGTAATTATTGGAATTGAGACATAAACGATGACTAAAGGTTGATATTTATGTTCGAACTAAAGTTTCATTTCTATACTCTATTTGAGTCAAGTAAAGAGAGTCAAGTTTGCATGTATTGCAGCTATAGGATTATGACTTCCTTTGTGTTCAAAAAGTAGTGGAAGTCACAAGTTGGTGTTTGGATGTCTTGGGAATAAATTGAATAAATTACACTCATTAAGTTACACTAACTAAAGAGAACAAATTGACTAATTACACAATGAGGAGGTTCCAAATCCTCCAAAGGAAGGAGAAATCTTTGAGGTAGAGGAATCCCTATCAAGCTCAAAAGCATGTTATGATAAATGTATCATGAAGAGGAGAGCATAGACAAGTTGGTGAACTATTCAATATGGACCCTCTCCCATGATTGCTTCCAAATTTTTATACATATTGAACAATCCCAAGAGAGAACCTCATCTATGCCATCCTTGTGGGAAATCAAAATATATTCATGTGCAAAACATTATCGGTCTATATTTCATACTTCATCTTGTATATAGAACATAGAAAACTTGGTGAACTGTTCAATATGGAACCTCTCCCATGATTGCTTCAAAGGTTTTTTTTTTAAATTGAAGAGTCTCAATAGATAACTTCATCTATGCCATCATTGTGTGAAATCAAAATATATTCATGTGCAAATCATTATTAGTTAACATTGCATACTTCATCTTGTATGGAGAATGTGAGACTTGTTTAGATGTGAAGTTGGGAATTATATTGTTGTAGGGATATGATAAAACATAAATCAATGAAATGATCTGAAAGCTTGTGAATGAAAACAATTATTTACAATTCACCATACCTTTTCAAAATGATCACTTCTTACAATGAAAACTGGTAGTTTGAATGTATCCACTAACTTTCAAGACCACTGAAGATGTTTGTTAGATTCCAAGAGAGACCTTCTATCAAATAGATCAAATAGTTTCCAATTGATGATTGAGTGTGAGCCAAATTGCAAGGTTCAGGAGCACAAAATGCGCGAATAGTGGTAGAAAACCCATGAAAATTGGTAGCAACCCCGGGAATCTAGATCTTTGTTTTTTATTAACTACCAGCAGGTGCACACACGCGCGTCTTGGAGCATGCACATGTGTATAGGACCGTGCAAGTGTGTATAGGAGTGTGCACACATGTATAGGAGGGCACACATATGCACAAAAACACATGTGCACATTGATGCCTAACATTTACAGCATTAACTCACTAATGTTTATCCCATTTAATGACTAACGTTCTTCAATGATGTCTTGGTATTCACAAATGTATGATTATTTTGACAATATAGTCTTTGTTTCCGCCTTTCACACACCTGGAGGGGGGGATGTGGCAGAAATATTCAAGCCACTCGGTGTGTCCTTGGGGGAAAGTCTCGAGTCAAGGCTATCACCTTGTTCTTGAATCCTCCGTTTAGGCTCAACTCCTAACGAATCCAAGGGGGGTAGACCCTATTAAGTTACTAAGGAAAAATTATTTAGTATGATGATGTTAAACTGAATGAGTTACTTAGGAGTTTGAGATTTAACCATAAACAACCATATATGACAAGATACAAAACTGAGCACATGAAAGCACAATGCTGAGACACAATATATATATAGAAAGAAAATAGCCAATGCCTTAGAATGGAGTCATAAAATAATCAATGTACTTTCATGTGCTTGGAGTGAATATTTTGTGATTGCCTCTTGGTGCATTTTAAGTTAATGTGAAGTATGAATAAATTAAATTAGTCGAGGTGGGGACTCGAGATATACCCGAGGGTACTTGGAGTATGTCCAAAATGAACCTTCACGGCTACTTGCAAGGAATATGTGGGCTGAATGGAGTCTCTAAGACTGTTGTTCATAATACACCCGAAGGTGCAACAGATATCGGTGCCTCGAGGTCACTTTTCAGGAGTTCCCGCTTCCTTTTGGGTATTTTGCCACCATTTACGGTTTGATCGAGGCATTGGATTTTTTCCTGATGGTGGTTGATTGGGGAAGGTGAAGACTAATTAAACTAGTCACTCACATTGCTTTTGATGCAGCTTGATTGATCGAATGAACTGCAGCCAAGTGCAAAGCATACACACCGGAGTCTTGTCAATTTTAGTGAATTTTAAAGGATGTGTTTTCTTAGAAAGAAAAACCCTCCAGGAACCTCTTTCAGTCCAAGTGGACCTCAATCAGGGAATCAAGGGGGGGGGGGGGTTGATTTTAGAACAATTGCTTACAAAAATTAAATATAAGCAAAAAAAGAAAAGAAGCAAACCACCAGTTATTCTAATTATTCCTACCATGCATCTCTTTCCCCTTGTGAGTCAATCAGGAAGTCGTCATGTAAGTATTCAAGTTACTTTGATACTGAAATATGGAATATATGATAAAGGAATAAAATCATGTTATTCTGAATGAATGAAACTAATCTAAAGTGAACAAAAATAATACAATGCGAAAAATGACAAAAAAGGCATGAATCCCCCCAGGGGGGATGGGGAATGGGCTCGAAAGAGCCTATTTAGAGAAAATTTTTATTATTTGCTGTTACAATATCATTAAAATTATCTGAATCCTCTTGGTTCTTATACAGGATGAAACCAAGATCTTACAATCTTCCCAAAATTTAAAAAAAAGGTCAAAAGGGAGACCCATCGGGGGATTTGGATGATGCCAAAGTCACTTTCGAACAGCAGATTCTCCTCTTTCTATTATGCCTGCTAAAATACAGTGAGAATATTAGAATGAAATATTCCCAAAATCACTTTGAAAGTACCTTTGGGTCAGCTTAGTTTAAACCAAACAAAACTAAGTTAAAACTAGCTGAAACGGTGAAAATGGAACCAAGGAAAGCAAGCTTTCCTTGGGATCTTGACTTGCTGTTTGGGAAGCCAATGAAATACGCACTAATTGCTGGATTTAATCATTTTAAAACAGAAAAATAAATATAGTGCATGCAACCTACGAATTCTCTTTAAATTTCCATGCAAAACGGACAATTTCCCTAAACTAGATCTAGAATGCTTTATGAAACCTTTTAGGAATGACATCTATATTATTAGCCTTGAATTAATAGATCTATGTACGTTTTACTTTGATATGATAGATCTGACTAATGACAAATCTTGCAACAAAGTAACCAGGTAAAATTTGATTTTTTGAAGGAGGAAGAGAGAGAAAGAGTGTTGGAAGCCTTGAAGATCAACAATGGAGCTTTCTAGTAGAATGTCGAGGGACTATTCCTTTGAGAAAGTGTTGGATAAAATGAGGAAGAAAACTAGATCGACACCCTCGCCAAGCTAGGAACCTACAACTTAATCAAAAGACTTGCAAAAATGCTTGTGAGATCCAGTTAAGACATAAATAGAGATTTCAGAATAGCATGCATATAAATTTATAAAACATGTTGAATCTAGATTTCTAAACATGAATAAAAAGGAAATATATGGCCAATAAACTTATTAACAAACTCCTTTCCTATCAATATCATAATAAACTTATTACCAATCTTTAGAAATGGATCCACAAACAATAAGCAAGTTATGAACATAGATACAGGTTACCTCAGTAGAACATGGCAATGCTCATCCACACACACAATAACATGACACCATATTGCTTCTAAAGCTTTTATTTATTTCAAATGAACAATAACAATAGTACAATAGCAGCAACACCTCAATCCCAGTTGTAACTAGCTTGGAAAGGAGGAG
>LPNX010630580.1:98260-113088 GCA_001517045.1 Pseudotsuga menziesii
GGAAAACAAAAAGACTTAAATAACTCGCCTTCCAAATGCACCCACACTTTATGCAATTTATAATGTTGGGATGCCTACATTTAAGAAAATGACAAAAGAAAGCCTTTTTTGTACTAGGAAAATCGACAGCTAAGGGCAGGGTTGGTACTCGCGTGACATAGGGTCCTGCTACCACTATACCCCTAAGTGCACCCACACAACCCACATACATGAGGCACAAGTAAGACGAGGTTTGAACTTATGACATCACAATGACTGCCTTAAAAACACACTCTATCATCAGTCGATCTACACTCTGCATGCAAAAAAAACCTTAAGAAAATAAATGACTTTATTTTATTAAAGGTTATATTTTTAAAGCAACGATATATTTAAGTAAGAGGAGTGAAGAAACATTTGCTATCGAGAATCATGAAACAATTTTTTTTTAAATGTCTACAAATCTAATTATGAGAGAGGACAAAGCTTTTTGGAATTTAGTTCTCAATGTTAAAACGGAAATATTTAAGATTCGTAGATTTATCAATGTTTTAATGGGAAATGAATTCAGTTTTAAAAAAACGAAATTTAACTCCCACTCATTCAAGCTATTATCTCTCCATTGTAAAAGGACAAAATAAAAATAAAGGAAATATAAAAAAGTTGTTGACTTATAGAATGCCACGAAATAAAATAGGAGCTGTTTAAGGAGGAGACTGGTGAATTTAATTTACAAAATCTGTAATTCTTGTTGTTTGTGAGGTGATTTTAAGCTCATGTGACAGGAAAACCCCCAACATCCACACTCCATAAAATCTAGCAATGTTTTTAAAAATTTTAAAAATTTTACAAAAATTAATGACAAAAGACTAGCAAGAAACAGAAATAAAAGGTCCCTTTTTAGACAACTCCAATAAAATACAAATAAATAGAAAGAGTTCTTTACTCATTAAATGCCACGTGCTGTTATAAAATTGAAGGCTTTAATAGCGAAATCTCAACTACCCTCCATGCTCACGTTCTCTCTTGCCTTGGTGGAGTCCCACGTTTCTCTTGCCATGGATTTATTCAAATATTCACAGGTGTATTATATTATTTAGCTTTTGCTTTCATAATTAATTATTATCAACAAGAGAAGTGTAACGCAAGGTATTCATTTACCCCCTTATTAAAACATAGATTATTCGCCAGCTTTTTATAATGGTCAACTATTTTGTCGTCATCAAGGGAGGAAGACAACACATATTCCAAAATTAGAAAGCGAAAACAAAAGTAGGATCACATGGGTGCCATCAAGGCCGAAACAAATGTCATTATTGGTGCTTAAACAAAGCTATGTTAGCAAGGATGCATCCATCATGCCATTATTGTTCTTGAATAAAGAAATTACTTCCATATTTAAAAGTGAGTAATGTTTCCTAAATAGTTTAATCAGAGATGGAGAAGTATTATTATTCAACACGGCACACACTCTAACCAGAAAAGCCGAAAACAAAATTACAAAAATATGCTCACATGGATGCCATTATTGGCCAAAACTAATGACAATATTGGCATATAAACAAAAATATGTTCAAATGGATGCCATTATTTTTTTGGTCAAAAGAAAAGATTAGGTGGTTTATATGGGTTTTTTATTTTCAAAAGAAAATATTGGATATTAGGTTGTTAGATGAGTCTATTTTTGGCAGTTGAAAAGTAATGGACTCACGTATTAATTAAGATTGACCAAGCATATTTTAAATTAAAGAAAATGTAAATATTTTGTTAATATATTTAATGATGATGTTGTAATAATGGTATCTAAGAGTATTCAACTTATTTTTAAATTAAAAATAATGATTTTATTTATTTAAATTGTAATTTAAAATTTTAAAAACAATTATTTATTACTTAAAATTAAAAATTACATGTTTATTGTTAAATTTAAATATATATACTTTTTAATTTATCTATTTTTGTATATATTTATTATATTATAAAATTATTGTTATTTCTAAACAAAATTAGTATATCATAAAATAAATTGTCATTATGTCCAAAGACATACTTTATGTATTTATTTAAAAATGAAACAAATGCTTATTTTATCATCAAACTTCAATATTTGTTAAATGTTGTTATTATCTCACATAGCTCCTAGAATAGGCTAGAAGAGCTTAAGGTTCATTTTGAGTTGGGAGCTGCCGCGATAAAGTTATACGAAAAGGTCATTGCCAAGTTTAAGAATAATGAGGGGTGGACAAGAGATATAAATTGTAATATTCAAGTTAAACAAGGTTGCCCCCTCTCCCCTACCCTTTTTGGCATTTACATTAATAAGCTAGAAAAGTGTTTAGAAGAAGCAGGTTTCACCAGTACAATCTTAGCTCGGATCTAGGTGTCATCCTCCTACTTTATGTTGATGATATTGTTCTTATGTCAAGGTGTCCTTCTGATCTCCATAAGCAATTAAGAATTCTTAAATATTTTTGCTCTAACATGGGTATGACTGTTAACACTAACAAGATAAAAATCATTATTATAAAATATAAGAAAGACACCTATGCAAATTTTATTCATGATAATAGAAATCTAGAGGAAGTGACTTCTTACAAGTATCTCGAAATTGATATTCATCACAAGCTCAATTGGAACTATAGCATTGAGAAAATGATTAATTGAGGGTGGAAAGATTATTTTGTGGGATAAAAAGAAGTTCCTATTTGAAACTCTCGCCATCCTTGTTATCTTGTATGGTTGTGAAGTATGGGGGTGCAACATTTCTAGAGAATCTTGAAGGAATATTGAGCAAATCCAAAAGCGGTTTATAACTTATAACCGCAAAATTAAAAGAAATACACATTATCATATTCTCCTCATAGAAGTGGGTCCTTCCTCCATCGAGAGCATTGCTATGACTAGGTACCTGATGTATAAGCATAAGCTAAAAAACATGGGAAATGAGAGACTTCCTAAAATTGCTTTAAACTCAAGTCAAAACCAACTATGCGTCAAGCAGTGTTGGTGTAAAGATACCATGGCTTGGTTAAACCATTGGGGAATTAATGAAAACGACATTTTGATGAACATTGACAATGTCAAAAATATTGTTACTTCTAAGTTTAAAGAGAAAATTGGGTGTGAGGAAAATTTATGGGTTAAGAGAAAATTAAGATACTATAAGGAGGTCATTAATCCTAACTTAGAGGATCATAAGTATCTCTCGGTAGTAACTAGCTCACGGAAGAAAATTTATATAGCCAAGATTAGAACGAACTCTCATGAATTCCATAGCAAAATAGGGTGTTGGTCTATTTTTAAAACTCCATGGGCGGAAAGGGTTTTCCATATGTGTGATTTTATGAGCATTGATGATGAAAATCATTTTCTCTTAAAGTGTCTTGCTTACACCCACATTAGATCCGAGTTTCATAGTATTTTTTACAATACAAACCTTTATAACCTCCCAACTTGCCAAAACTATAGTGAGCTTGGAAAGCTTCTTGGAAAGCTTTTTTAGCACAAGAATAAGATTTTAAAGTAAATCAAGTATTTTCCTTCTTAAGGTCCGATAAACCAAAGTTGGTCTCAGTAGACTTAATCATCATTATCATCGTCAATTTTTATAAATTACTAAATATAAATTAATCAAAATTTATAGGTTATCCAAACTGTTTATGATTTTTTAAGATTCTATATAATAAAATAAAACTATTGAAAATTATATTATAATAGAAATATAGATTAATATAAGCTAGTCACTAGGTCATGAGTCATACAATTAGGTCTAGTAATGAGAACCTACATACCACTTTTATCTAGGTTAATCTTTGGAAAAAAAAAAAAATATTTTAGAATTTTAATATTATTTTCTTAAATAAGTTAATCTTTGGAAAAAATAATATATAAAATGTTAATATTATTTTGTGTTAAATATATTATAAATAAATTAAAATTATTTTATAATTTTAAGATTCAATATCAAAATTATTTTATAACACTAATATTTAATATAAAACTCGTAAAATTTTCTCTTAATTTTTTTATTACTATAATGATTTCTCTTGTATTTTTTCAATCTTCAAATATCCAAAGCTTATTACCATATGTCCAATGCAAAATTATGTTTTTGAGAAATTATTTTATTTAAAAAATCCAAATTATATTCATATGGAGATAAAGCCTACAAATAGATCTTGATGGCGATGTAAGTGAATTGTTAAACCACGATTAATGTTGAATATGTGAATCTGAACGATTTCCTGGATAGGGTTTGGTGTGATGCAAGTATTCCTTTAGTTGCTAAGAGTCGTTCTTCTATTTCAAGCAACTCATAATTCAAAATTTGAAGGGTTTGGTGAGGAAGAAGACCTCGAGGTCTAGGAATGAATCTGGTGAGGCATATCCGTTTAATCAGAAGTCGAATGCGTCTTTAAACGGTATCAAGATTTGTGGGTGTAACTCTAAGAGACGGTTGAAGAAGTTATCCATAAAAAACTAAACCTATTTTCCTGGTTTTGGGCGAGGATATCACTTTCAACGAGGTTATTTTGATCAACGAAACAACTTTGGGAAGCAGAATTATTGAAGTGGGTGTTAAATCTTGGACAATGAGATTTTGGAAGAAGTCTATGATGGAGGTGTTAGAGGTTTTTGTTCTTCCTCGTGGTTGGTTGGCTTTTAGATTTCAAATAGAATAATATGTAAATAAAATAATAAGTTAAATTAATTAATTAATATTTATATGTTAAATGTGTATGAGAAGAGACATAACTCTTCACTATTATGCGATTATATATTTTTAGAGACTATGCAATAATTAGCAAGAATAATTATTAATTAACTTAGATACTATGTAATAAGTTAGTTAGTTAGTTAGCAAGAATAATTATTAATTAATTTTTAATAATAATAATTATTTTCCAAAGAAATAAAATAAAATCTTTTTGAAGATTTTCACAAACTGGAATCAATATGTTTTTAACATTTAATGAAATCATGTATGGCTAGAAGCCAAGAAGGATTATTGAATCTAAACTCGAATAAATCGAAAAGAGATGCCCTAGGGAGGAGGAAACACACAAGAAAATGATCGTATTCGAAATAAAAGAAGAAATAGACAAGAAAAAATGAAAGGAAGAATTTGTAGCAAGATCAGACCTCAAAGAAGTTATTGCTCAAACCGAGCCAATGTTGACAGAAAATGATGAAAAATCCTATTAAGAAGAAGCAACCATGACATCTCACTTCTTAAGCGAGGGAAAGCAGGAAATTTCTATGACACCTACGATAACAAAAGCAATTACGATCTCCAAAGTTTTGAGCGATGGAAAGATGGAAACTACATTTGCACACATAGTAGATGCATAAGTATGGGCATGTGATTTCCTAATGTGGTAAGGTCTTTAAAAAAGTTGGAATGATATTCAGGAAAAAATATGGAGAGTGAAGGATGCTAAGAGGATTTCCAATAGAGAAGATTCTTGAGTCTCTGGTTGGCGTTTGAACGAAGTTGACACGGAGGATTTAAGGCATATCCCTACTGAAGAGATTGAGAATTTGGGAAACAAATCTACAGATCAAATAGTGGATCCAGTAGCAATTTCAACTGGTATGGGCACGAAATATCTTAAACCTATTGTATTCTCTCGTGATCTTTTTTTCTGAAATAAGGTTCAACTTTTCCAGTCGGGTTATGTGGAAGAATTCGGTTTCATCCAGTGATAGTGCCCTAATTTTCATGGTTCTGATAGGTGGATGAGGCCTCTTAAACATTTAAATTCCCTTTAAAATAAGAATATATAGTGATGTTTGAAGTTAAAAATGGTGATAAGAAACATTCTTGCTCGTTTAAGTATAATGTTCATTTGTTATTGGATGATAGTTTCGTAACTCTTTTGAAGGACACGTGGAATATTTATGAGGAAAACTCTCAAATATCTGGACTTCTGTTCATTTTGCAGGGAATTTGGAAAAAGAGATTAAGGAAGCATCAATTCAATGGTTGGTTAGGAAAAAAGAAAATGAGTCGAGAGACTTAATAATCATTGAAAATTTGTTAGTGGAAAAATGTAATCAGATGAGATTTTTTTTTTATGAATTCAAGGAGGTTCTGCTCAATCTAGAATCTCGAAGAAAGAAGATTTTATTTGATCAGGAGAATTAATCAATGCAAAAAATTCGAGCTTTGTGGCTCTCATGCAATGATGAAACGCTAAATTTTTTCATTAGCTTGCAAATCACATCCATAATATAAATTCCATTTGGAAAATCACTGATGATGTCGTTGCTGAGCTTGAAGGGTTTGAAGACATGGCTGAAGCAGGCATTAAGCATTTTGAGAATATTTTTAAGGAAGATGAAAATATTTCCTTAGGAGAAGTTATACATATTACTCAAAACTTTCCTACCTCTGTTACTGAATAAGAAAATGATAATTTAATGATTGAGGTCACTACATCTAAATTACAAGTCTTGTCTTTATGCAAAAAAGACAAAATTCCTAGTCCAGATGGGCTCCCTGTAGATTTTAATTTGGGTATGTTTGATGTTATAGCCTAGGACTTACTATGGGTTATTGAAGAATTAAGACTGAGTGGAAAAGTACCAACTGTGTTCAACTCGACTTTCATTGTCTTAATCCTAAAAACCGATTCTCCAAGGTATTTTGAGGATTTCAGGCCTATTTCACTAGTTAATAGCATTTAACAAATAATTGGAAATTTTATTTCAAACAGGATAAAGAAGGTTTTGAGTCATTATATTTATGAAGAGCAATTTAGGTTTCTCCCTGGTCAATAGATTCATGAAGCAGTGGGGGCAGTTCAGGAAGGACTGCATACTATTTAGAGTCGGAGGAAAAAAGTAGCGGTGATAAAATTGATTTTTCTAAGGCTTATGACAAGGTAAAATGGTAGTTTTAAGAGTTATCTTGACTCAAATGGGTTTTGATGTTCCATTTATTTCTTGGGTGATGGGGAGTCTCCCTTCTGTCTCATTTGCTTTAATCATAAATGGTTCTGCTTCATCTTTCTTTCACCCTTGTAAGGGAATTCGACAAGGCTATCATTTAGCCTCATTATTGTTCCTTGTTGGAGATGGAATTTTTTGTAGAGATATTTTGTCTGCTCATGAACATGGAGAGTTAAATGGGATTTCTTTTGGACAGTTAACTAGTCTCTCTCATGTGTTATTTGTGATATTAGTTTGATCACCTATGCATCTAGAAAATATCTGTTGAAGTTGAAAGAGTTATTAAAGTGCTTCTGTCGAGCATCTGGGATGTTGGTTATTGAAGGAAAATTCAAAATCCTTGTGGCTAGACTCGATGAGCAAGAAGTGAATTTCAGCATAAATGAACTTCCCTATCCTTTAGATAAGATTGATGAGGGTTTGAAGTATTTAGGTTTCAGATTAAAACCTTGTGGATGCGTCAATAAGGATTGGTATTGGCTAAATGCGAGTCCAAAATTAACAATTGTTGTCATTGATGGTTGTCTAAAGGTGGTAAGATGGTGCTAGTTAAAGCTATTTTAGAAGTTGTTCCTACTTTTGGATGCATTTTTGGATCCCATTAGTTATTATTGAGAAAATAAGAAAAATATGCTTTAAGTTTATATGGTCTACGAATCAAGATCAACAAGGTCTAGCTTGGATTTCTTGGAAAAAATGGCTCTCCCAAAGAGCTATGGGGGATGGGGTTTAAAAATACCATTTGTTTTTTCTAAAGCTCCGACAACTAAAAGTGCTTGGAAGTTACTCCAAGGGAAAGGCTTATGGGTACATATTTTTATTCACAAGTACATTTCCCCTATGCCTTTATCAGAATGGATCATTAGAACATCAAAAGGTTGTAGTAACATATCCATATGTTGGAAAGTGGTATTGAAGTTGTTCGAGCTGATAGGATCCGGTTTAGCTAGGAAGGTTAGTAATGGATATGCAATTCGCATATGTATTAATCCCTTCGTGGGATGCAAATGGAGACATAAAATACCCTCAGATATTATTGATATGTTAAATCGTCAAGGTTATTCTTACTTGAATAATATCATGGATCTGAGGTCTTCTTCAATTATGGGACAAGGTTGGTTAAATGTGAAAGACATAGGCTTAAAAGAGATAAATGAGGGGCTTTTATGGAATTCATATGTAGCCTTACTGAAATATTGTAATACCAGAATTAATGTTAATGAGGATGTTCCTGTTTGGGTCTTCTCTAAATCTGGATTATATTTTCCTAAAGAAGGATACTCTTAGTTGATTAAGGATAAGGAAAATACTGAACATGTTTGGTGGTGGAAGTCAGTCTAGAAATTCAATTGTCCTTTGAAGACAAGGATCTTCACATGGCTTTTACTCTCTAATAAAGCTTTAACTTGGAATTTTCTTAGAAGGAAAGGAAGAGAGGGAGCAAAAATATGTTCTTATGCAAGGAGGTAGAAGAATCAAATTTTCACTTAGCAGTTAATTGTGCTTATACAAGAAATGTTTGGTCTGAAATTGGAAACAAACTTCAACTAAATTATAAGTGGGAAGGAGATTATGTGGAAATTTGTCTAAAAATGGGTGCTTAAAGGAGGAGTTGAAGGACTTCAGATCCCTACCATTGATAATGACATGGAATATTTGGATAGCTCGAAATAACAATTGTTTCTAGGATAAATTCATTCTCCCTATATAAAGTGCTTTCCAATGTTTGGGAACTATGAGACATTTTCCACAAGATAATACAAATATCAAAATCAAACTGGTTGAAGAAGAAGGTATTGATCGTACCTTTCCTTGGGGCTATTTTGATGAAGCAACTTTGGGTGATCAGAGTTCTTATGGATCAAGGGGGTGTATTTTCCTTTATGAATATCATTGGTACAAGTTTAAAGAAGTATTAGGAGAAGGTGCTAATAATTTTGTGGAACTTAGTGTCAACAAACTTCTTTTAAGATTAGCCATTGAAAAAGAGTTCAAAAGATTCAAATCTTTGGAGATTCTCATATTATCATCCAATGGATAACTAGGACTAACATGATGCATAACATTCATTTATCTCCTATGTTGGATGAAGTTCATAAGTTAATCAATCAAATGGAAATTATGGATATCAAAAACATCTACAAAGAAATAAATGTATTGGCAGACGAGTTAACTAAACCTAGATGTTTATTGCGGGATCGAAATTCACATATTTCTGAAATAAAAAGCGACTCTTTAAAGGAAACAGTAATCTTTTTTTGAAGTTTATATTTTTTCAAAGGGTATCTTAAAAGGATTATTTTATTTATAGTTGGATGAGTAGATTCCATAAGAAGCTAGCTCCCTTTTTTCTGGTGTAACATACACCAATTTTTTATCTAGAAATTGGTTCCAAAGATGGATTATGAAAATGGATTCATATCTGACAAATTTTTTGATGCAAATTCTATTTTTTAGAATAGATCTTAAAGTTTAAAAAGAAATTATTTTACATAAAGCGAGAGAAAAATTAAAATATTACATATTTTGGATATGCTATGATTTTGTGTAATCATGATGTTTAAAGAAAAATGACAAGTCCCTTCTTTGACAAAAGTATTTTTGGAAAAAAAAAAAGCTCCATTAAAATTTATAATAATCAATAATAATAAAAAAATAAATTAAGTTAAGTTTAAAAACTTTTGATGATAAAAAACATAGGAAAAAGTATAAGACTATCAATACTTAGTATATATAATATTTTTATAATATTATAAATGAAATAAAAAGTTTTTTATAATATTATAAATGAAATAAAAACTAAGATGATGGTGATGATGATGATTAACATTCACTAAGGCCAAATTTGGTTTATCAAACCTTAAAAATGAATTACAAGATATCTATCTCAATTTTAAATATATTTTATATTTGAATTTCTTAAAAGAAAATAAAATTTAAAATTGTTTAATGTAACGACAGAGCATTACTTAAAAATATATATATATATATATATATATATATATATATAAATGAACAAAATATAGATTTTCTAAAGTTTAAAATATATATATATATTTTTAATAAAACTTTGTACAACATTTATTCATTCAACATCATATAGACTAGCATGTACCCACATAGTTTGTGGCTGGATCATGTCGATAGAGATCAAATGGTTGAGACATAGTTATGGAATGGAAGACAGTTTGGAAATATTTTTTAATTCCTCATATTTTTCTAGCTAAACGGGTTCAAATGTGAGTTATCCATGCCTAACTACATGTTATCACTGACATTCTTCATGTTATCCATTTAGCAACTATGAATGATTTTTTATATTCTTTTTCTATTTATCTCACATTCTTCTAGTTATCTGCCATGAATTGTTGTTTATCCATTCATCATCTATGAGTTTTCCATGCATTGTTGGTTATCCATTCATCAGCTAAGAGTTGTCCATGTATTGCTACCAGTTATTCATTCATAAGCTAGTTCCCAGTTATTTTTTATATTCATTTTTTTATAATCGTTTATTTTGGATTTTGAACGACTACCATAGAATCAATCATGATGGTACACTTGTCTCATCCTCATCCATAGATGAAAAAACATAAGTCGTAGTCCACCCCAAATCTCAAATAAAAACATCTATCGACGTAATTATATACACTTTGCTACTTGTATCTTTAAATTGCTTGGGACAATATAAAATAATATAATGCATTCTTAAACTTTAGTACCTTCTTCTCCACTCAAGTTCCTTATTCTTTTTTCTCTCAAGTATAATATCAATGTAATATTAATATTAATGTAAACAAATTAATAATAATATTAATGTAATATTAGATAAGAGTTAGTTTATAAGGAAAATACCATAGTAATAAAGAAAAAACATAAAAGCTAAAACCAACACCCTATTTCAATATGGAGTTCATGAGAGTTCGTTCTAATCTTGACTATATTAATTTGCTTTCATGATCTACTTACTACCGAGAGATACTTCCGATCCTCCAAGTTAGGATTAATGGCCTCCTTATTAGGGATAATTTTAGGGGCGAAATTTATCCCATGACCTCCTTTCCATCCTCTTGGCAGTCTGATAAACCCAAACATAGCTTTGGCTTGATTGAGTTTTGACATATCTTTAGCTATGTGTGAGCCTGCTTAGTTTCCTTTTCCTTTGGGAATCATGCCCAGCTTAGGGGTGGCAGCGATGCTGAGAGATCGATGAGCACACTGGCCTATGGTTGGGTAGAACGTTGCAATGGCATAGCTGGTTGTGGGGAGCTTCATTTCAAAATAAGTATTCTTGTGTAATTACCCATGCAACTATATTGTTTATGTGAATTATGATGAACATGTTAAAATGTGTTGAATGCTTGAATTAAATGTAATTTGTTTCCGTTGAATATTAATTCTTTATGAATTTGTGTATCTTGAGTTAAATGCATTTTATTTTACATTTATGGGGCTAGTTCCTAGATTGATAGCAGCAATAGTCGCGTCCTCTCTCCGGTAGAGGGGAGGGGACATGACACTCCAAGTTAGGATTAATGACCACCTTATCAGGGATAATTTTAGGGGTGAAATTTAGCCCATGGGCTATTTTTCCATGTTTTTATCCAAAAAATGATTCGCCATTTTGCATTTTTTGAAGCCCTATTTAGCCCAATTTTGACGGGGTAAAATTCTTTCACCCTAAAAATCACCAAATTATTATATAAACGATATATAATCCTTGGAAATTAAAATAATTTTTGCAAAATATTGCCAATCATTTTATAGTTAGTGTTTTAAGAATTGGTAAGATTCACAAACATTTATACACTTTTAAATAAGTATGGTTCCTTAAAACCATCCTTGCTCCTTATAGTATCTTAATTTTCTCTTAACCACTAAATTTTCCTCGACCGAAATTTCTCTTTAAACTTATAAGTAATAATATTTTTTACATTGGAAATGTTCTACAAAATGTTGTTTTCACTAATGCCCCAATGGTTTAACCAAGCCATGGTATCTTTACACCAACTCCGCTTGAGGCATAGTTGGTTTTGACTTGAGTTTAAATTTTTTTTAGTAAGTCTCTTGTTTCCCATGTTATTTATCTTATGCTTGTACATCAGGTACCTACTCATAACAATGCTCTCGATGGGGGAAAGACCAACTTCTATGAGGAGAATAGGATAAGGAGTATTTCTTTTAATTTTGAGGTTATAAGTTATAAACCGCTTCTGGATTTTCTCAATCTTCCTCCAAGATTATCTAGAAATGTTCCACCCCCATACTTCACAACCATACAAGATAAAATATATGGAAAGAGTTTCAAATAGGAACTTGTTTTTATCCCACATGACCAAATTGGTTGATTTACAGTTGTCTTCAAGACCAAACTAAGCTTTCCACCCTCCATTAATCATTTTCTCAATGTTGTAGTTCCAATTTATCTTGTGATGAATATCAATTCCGAGATACTTGTAAGAAGTCATTTCCTTTAGATTTCTATCATTATAATTAAAATTTTCATATGTGTCTTTCTTAGATTTTATAATCATGATTTTTGTCTTGTTAGTGTTAAAATTTATACCCATGTTAGAGAAAAAATATTTAAGAATTATTAATTGCTTATCGAGATCAGAAGGACAACTTGCCATAAGAACAATATTATCAAAATAAAGTAGGAGGATGATAACTATCTTAGCTAATATTGTACCGATGGAACCCGCTTCTTCAAAACACTTTTCTAGCTTATTAATGTAAATGCCAAAAATGGTAGGGGAGAGGGGAAAACCTTGTTTAACTCCAATATTACAATTTATATATGTTGTCCACCCCTCATTATTCTTAAACTTGGCACTGACCTTTTCGTATAACCTTATTGCTGTAGCTCTTAACTCAAAAGGAACCTTAAGCTCCTTTAGCCTATTCCACATGTTTTTTCAAGGCATTGTATCAAAAGCTTTTCTAAAATACACAAAGAAACAAAATAGGCTAAACTTATTATTACGACATTCCTCTGCAATGAACCTAAGTGTAAGGAGGTGGTCCATGGTTGAATGAATCCTTCTAAAACCTGCTTGGAATTTAGCCCGCTTACCTTCCATTTCTAGCCATCCATTGATATTATTTTCTAAGATAATACTATATAACTTAGATAAAAGAGGGCTAATCATAATAGTTCGATAGTTAGAGGGGTCATTTTTATCGCCACTTTTGAAAACATGAATAATGAGGCTTTTAGTCCAAGGCGTAGGAAACCCTTTCTTGACTGCTAGATTAAAGAGTTTGTGGATGTGCGGGATGAGGACAAGCCCTCCAATTTTTAAGATTTCTGCTTGGTAGAGTTCAATGTCTTTCAATTTTCCATTTTCTAAGAGCTTAACCTCAAAATCTATGTTTTCTAACGAGAATACGCCTTTCGTTGTAAGAAGGGTTTGAATGTTATCTTTGGTATCTGGGGATTCATAAAGCATTTTAATATGTGAATTCCAATTTTTTTAAAGTAATTTTATTGTCTTCTTTTGTTTTGCGAGTTAGAATTTTCCTCCAGAATTTCTTAGGAGCCACCTTGGAGAGGTGTAGGATATTTTCCTTCCTTTTACTTAAATAATGTCTTTTTTTTCTTTTAATTAAGGATTTGTAGTGATTTATCTTGTCCATATTTATCGAATCTATAGTAGCTTTCTTAATTTCTTTTCTCGCATATTTACACTCTTGATCATACCAAGGGTTCATTCCACTATTGCTCGTTTCAGTCGAGAATTCAATAGAGAACTTGTTAATGGATGACGAGAGGGTTGTAGCAAAGTTATGGTAGCGATTTTCTATATTCTCCATGCTAGATAAAGGAACCAATCCATTTTTTACATTATGGAGAAAAATGTCATCTTTATATATACTTATTATATTATAAAATTATTATTATTTATAAAAAAATTAATATATCACAAAATAAATTGTCATTATGTCCAAAGGTATATTTATGCATACATTTAAAAATGAAACAAACGTTTATTTTATCATTCAAACTTCAATATTTGTTAAATGTTTTTATATAAATTAATTTTGTCAGAAATTTCATTAAATGTTGTTGTTGATGATGATTAACGTCCACTAATACCAACTTTGTTCTATCAGACCTTAAGAAGGAAACTACTTGGTTTACTTTAAAATCTTGTTCCTGTGCTCAAAAATCTTTCCAAGCTCACTCTAGTTTTGGCAAGTTAGGAAGTTATAAAAGTTTGTATTGTAGCAAATAATATGAAACTCAAATCTAATGTGGGTGTAAGCAAGGCACTCTAAGGGAAAGTGATTTTTATCCTCGACGCTCATACACTCACATAGATGGAAAACCCTTTCCTACCATGGATTTTAGGAATATACCAACACATTGTTTCGCTATGGAGTTCATGAGAGTTCGTCTAATATTGGCTATGTTAATTTTCTTCCATGAGCTAGTTACTACCGAGAGATACTTCTGATCCTCCAAGTTAGGATGAATGACCTACTTATAGTATCTTAAATATGTAATTTTTTTTTATAAATTATCAATTTATAAAATTATCAATTAATGTCTTTTAATATTTATAATAGTAACATTAAGTCATAGAAATATATTTTAAATATAAATATGGTTAAAATCAATTGAAATTTTTATTTGTTTTATAAGAAATATCTATTGTAATCATGAGGTTCACTAGAAATGAATATTATATAACGTCCATTCATATTAGGGGTTTAAATACTCCTAAAATCCTCAAAAATATATTTTCTAATATTAAGGGGTCAAGGGTTTTTTTTAATTTGACATAGTGATATAAATATTGGGAGTTATCTTATTTGGGTGAGCCAAGGAATAACATTCAAATAGTGGGATATATATTCTTCATATATTTGAAGGCTACCCACACAAAAAT
>LPNX010630580.1:113366-127960 GCA_001517045.1 Pseudotsuga menziesii
TTTTAGCCTCACATAAAATTCTTGTATATTAAAATATTTAATTTAAAATAAAAATTTTATAATATTATAATAACGTTGATAAATTTTTTATTAATTTTATTATATATATATTGTTGTATATGCAAACATTTTATAGTACAATATTTAATTTCAAATAATTTTTCTATAATATTACCATTGTGCTTATGATTTATTTTTTTGTTAAATAGTTTTTAAATGAAAATATTCATATCATTATGTTAATTATACCGAAGGTGTTATTTAAGGGATAACTCTCCTCCGTCTTTCATCATTTGTTGATAGCCTATGAGGAGCTGCCCCATGTCCGAATAATTCCCATGCCATTATTTCATAACTTGCACATGTTCCCATTTGTGTCGTGGTCCATCGAAGAAATGAAAGCCAACAGATAAAGGATGGAAGTGGTCCAACCAGCCAATAAGAGGCGAGGTTCTCGCTAAACCTTTTGTACTGAAGCTGCTCATTTTGAACTCTAAGATTTTGAATTCCCTGCTATCTATCCAATGCAACCAAGAAACTGAAAAAAAAAGCTCAACAGTTAAGTGATAACAAACCAATACAACCAAAATGAAACTAACTTGTCGGTATGATTATTCTGAGTGACCACCACTTAAACTCTAGGAGACCAAACATGTAATACATTTTACCTGGTTATTTTTTAACTCTGTAGGTTGTATGACTGTATCTATCATGGAGAACACGCCTTTGGTTTCCATTCAAGCATTTCTTTCACTAATTTTAGCTGTCCAACCACTTATCGTGCCTTTGGTTTCCATTCAAGTATCTCTTTCACTAATTTTAGCCACCTAGCCACTTCTCAGAGCTAAAATCGTTGATGAACAAGGCTAGCTATGCATCTTTGAGATTAGTGATTATGTATTACTGGATATTGAAATCATAAACAGTCATCTAATTTTCTCAATACCTCAAATAGGCTTTGCACACAACCACCTGGAGCAGACAACAACTGCAATCCACTCATCTCAACTATACAATTGATGATAGACTCCACAGGAGTTTGGAACAATTCGCCGTTTGTTTGTCCAAGATGGACATGTTTGCAAAGTTCAATAAATCACAATGACCTGAAATACACAATTCTAGAGCTTTAAAGACCTATTGTTGATTGGGGTGGCACATTATGGAAAAGGCTATCAGCTGGGCACCACCGACGAAGCTGTCAGCTGGGCACCACAGATGAAGCCCACCCCCGAAAGGCTCTTTCTCCACCAAATCTCTACCCAAGTCTCTTAGTTGATCGTGCATTCTTATACAATTTTCACTGTCGATATCCATAAGACATTTATACTCTAGATTCAGAAGACCCATCCTTCCGTCCCACCCAGATCCGTCCCATATTCGTATTGTCATTTTCTTCCTTCTTCCTATAAAAAAACATGCAGTGTCTATGAATATATGTTCTCCTCTTCTTCAAGATTGTCATAGTTAATTCTTAGTCTACTTTGTATATCTCTGGGAAGTCCTAATTTGAATATTTTGCACAGCTAGGCTTCCCAATGCTCCAAATCCCTTTTTCCATGAATAAGCCTACCAAATATTTTGAGAGACAAGGGAAATCCATCCCATAAATCCAAAAAAATTCCAACCACGTTTTCAAATACTACAACAGAAAAATGTTGGTTGAAGGTGTGTAAATAAAATAGGAGCTCAGAATGTTCATCATCTAGTCCTATCATATTATAAATGGATGACATTCCAATTCCTGAGGCTATAAAAAATTTCCTTATTACGGGATGTCACGATAATTAAGCTACTAGAATAAAGGACGTCTTTCCCCGGTGAAAAAATGCAAGCAGCTGGTCCACATGATCTACGACATCTAAAATTATAAGAGATGGAGAAATTGATAGAGAGAGTCTCAAAATCCCTGTAGGTTCATCAACACTATCAATGACCGCAACATTTCCGATCAATTCCTTATAAAGTTTACTCTGCAAAGATGTTAAAGATCTCCTAGCTGCAGCTTCTCTTAGCTCGAAAAAAGAAGAAGGACCAATCGTACCCTAACCTCTTGTAGCTAAAGAGACTCTTCATTTTGGTGAGGGAAGTTAAAAAAAATATAGATCATTAACTATAATTGGACACTGAAAAGTGTCCTGCGAACGACCTGTAAACTTGTCAAGCTGCATATGAAATGTGTCTTACAAATGACCTGCAAACTTTTCAAGATGCATATACCTCGTGTCCTCTTCTCCGTATTTATCCGATATTTTCTCACTCCCGTGCTAAATATACAGGACACGGTCCCCACTCCAAACTTGGAGGAGCTAAATTGAGAAAGGAAAGCCATGTATGCTAATTCCAAGTAATTTCCAAATTGTAGAGACAACAAAGATTTGTGAGAAGTTATTTTGCTTGGCTGTCAAAATATAAGAAAAGCACAGAAAAGCAAGAGTTGGAAGATTAAACGTTGGAAAGGACACAACTAGCATTGAATTTAAGAAAAGCAACAACATGAAGACTAAAAATTTGATATCATCCATCTCAGTGTTAAAAAACTCTTATGTCATGTCTTTCTTTAATGTTAGCCTGTTTGTGGAGTACAGACTATGCATTTGACCAATCCAATGCAATCGGAATCTAGGAGCAGTGACCCCGAGAAGCTTCCAGCAGGTCTAGGAAACAACATCAACCGTACGGGAAGGCCTATTTCCATCTCCTGGCAAACACAGAATGGATCCGAGCAGCTACAAGATTGATCCAGGCTGCAGCAGATCACTTCAGGGGAAGAGAAGTTCAAGTTTAAACTATACTATGAACACAGTCTTTTCATCTTTTCCATATCACTATAAATCCATGTTAAATTAATATTTCTTCTGCATGTAGAACTTGTTTTTTATATTTCCAAATCAAAATTATTTGAGCAAACATGGATTGTTTTTATTATTTTATTAAATCTGTTGGTTCTTACCTAAATGAAATTTTGTTTCAATAAGAAGACAGGGAATTTATATTTTAATTTTTTCATAATGTAATTGAAATTTTGTTTCAAGAAAAAGACGAGGGATTTATATTTTAATGTTTTCAAGGATAATAATAAATGAGAGTGAAAAGCTTAAAGCATAATTGATGGTATTTGGATCTTCTTTATTTTAAAGTATAATTGATAACAATCAACCTTCTTCTTTTCATGTAAAAAGGGAAAACCACCCTTCATGCGTGCAGTCAAGTGTTATTGGGATCTACTTGTATGTTTTGGTCATGTAATTATGTGTGAAGGGAAAAGGTAAAAATAAATTTAATGCAATGGTTAAATGTATCAAAACTTGTGTCCCTTGAGCTACAATATGTGCAAAAGGAGGTTGGATTTTGCATCCATTAAGTCATGAAAATTAAGCAACAAGCTACTAGTGGACATCGTGACTATATACTATCAATATTCAATACGAAGATTGACTTAGGATATTAAAAACTTGAAACAAAATATTTGCTCCACGTGTCAACCTTATTTGGCCATTCAATGATCTTCAAAACATGATATTATAAGAGGAACTATGCAAATGGCCGACAGGAAAAATGGTGTCGCTTGTACAAATTATTATGTGTGAAAATTTGATGTCTCGCATAGTTCAAGTTTCAATTTCAAAGGTATAGTCTCTCCACTTCCAGGCTAGGTCTCGGTTTCAAAGGTATAGTTCCTCCACGTCTAGGGGTTTTGAGGTTCTCTAAAGCTACCTAAAACTTTGAAAACTCCTATATAACTATGCTCCTTGGATTTTTGGACTTTTTTGCTTTGTAAGATTCCATTGGCATTCAAAGGATCTAGGATAAAAAATTGACTTATTCACCAAATGTTTTTAAATTTAAAAACTTTATGTACAAAAGTCTTTTGGAGGAAACTTATTTTCACTTATTTTCCTAGAATTGCTTTCATTTCATAAACTTATGTTATCTACACACAACTTTCTCTCATTTTTTGAAACATATAGAAGTTCTCTTCGGTGTTTCATTTCCCCCTCTTCGGGGGTATGCTAGTAATATTATGATATTATTCATCAAAATCTTAATTCCAATTGAAATCTAACTCCATAAATCCATTTTAAATAATACCAAGAATTTGATTATATCATTGGATCATATACATAAAAAAATTGAGGATTTTTGTCTTAGTTTCATACAAAAACCTCTTCCCAATTAAATAAAATTATAAATATTCCCAAATAGAATACTTCTCGACCCAAGAAAAATCAATAACGTCTTGGATAACCAATGTTAAAATTATATGAGAGTGTCATTTAATTTATTTTTAGAATTTAAATAGGAAATGAAGTGAATCTGCTCTAATTTTAGACTAATTTTGATCTTATATAGATATAAAAGCGAGATTCATTTGTTGTGGAAGCATCTGTGTTCACTTCTAATTGTTGTGGAAGCATGGAATATTTAAGAGGAAAACTCCCAGATGTATCCTTCTATTGATTTTGCAGGGAATCAGAAAAAAGATTAAGTAAGTATCAATTCAATGGTTGGTTAGGAAAAAAGAAAACGAGTCAAGAGACTTAACAATCATTGAATATTTCTTAGTGGAAAAATTTAATCAGAAAAGATTTGGAGTTTTTTAGATGAATCCAAGGAGTTTTTGCTCAACCTAGAACCCCGAAGAAGGAAGATTTTATTGGATTGGGAGAATGAATCCATGCAAAAAAGTCGATCTTTCTGGTTCTCATACAGTGATGAAACGCTAATTTTTTTCATTAGTTTTCAAATCACATACAGAATATAAATTCCATTTGGAAAATCACTGACGATGACGTTGTTGAGGTTGAAGCGTTTGAAGACATGGCTGAAGAAGACATTAAGCATTTTGAAAATCCTTTTAAGGAATATGAAAATATTTCCTTATGAACTTATAAACATTGCTCAGAACTTTCATACCTCCGTTACTGAATAAGAAAATTATGATTTAATAACTGAGGTCACTACATCTAAATTACAAGAAGTCTTGTCTTTATGCAAAAAAGACAAAACCCCTAGTCTGGATGGGCTCTCTGCAGAATTTAATTTGGGTATGTATTGATGTTATAACCTAGGACTTACTACAGGTTATTGAAGAATCCAGACTTAGTGGAAAAGTACCACCTGTGTTCAACCTTAATTTCATTGTCTTAATCCTGAAAACCTATTCTCTAAGGGATTTTGAGGATTTCAAGCCTATTTCGCTGGTTAATAGTAGTTAAAAAATAATTGGAAAATTTATTTCAACCAGGATAAAGAAGGTTTTGAGTCATTATATTTATGAAGATAAATTCAGGTTTCTCCTTGGTCAACAGATTCATGAAGCAGTGGGGGTAGTTCAGGAAGGACTGCATACTAGTCAGAGTTAGAGGAAAAAAGTAGCAGTGATAAAAATTGATTTTTCTAAGGATTATGAAAAGGTAAAATGGTCATTTTTAAGAGTTATCTTGAATCATATGGGTTTCGACGTTCCATTTATTTGTTGGGTGATGGGGAGTCTCCCTTTTATCTCATTTGCTTTACTCATAAATGGTTCTGTTTTATCTTTTTTCCGCCCTTGTAGAGGCATTCGACAAGGCTGTCTTTTAGCCTCGTTATTGTTCCTTGTTATAGAAGGAGTTTTTTGTAGAGATATTTTGGCTGCTCGTGAATGTGGAGAGTTAAATGGATTTCTTTCAGACAGTTAACTAGTTTCTCTCATGTGTTATTTGTAGATGATATTATTTTGATCACCTATGCATCTAGAAAATATCTATTGAAGTTGAAAGAGTTATTAAAGTGCTTATGTCGAGCATCTGGAATGTTGGTTATTAAAGGAAAATCCAAAATCTTTGTAGCTAGACGAGACGAGCAGGAAGTGAATTTCATCATAAATGAACTTCCCTATCCTTTAGATAATATTGAGAAGGGTTTGAAGAATTTAGGATTCAGATTAAAACCTTATGGATACGTCAATAAGGATTGGTATTGGCTAAATGCAAGTCCAAAATTAACAATTGGTGTCATCGATGGTTGTCTAAAGGTGGTAAGTTGGCGCTAATTAAAACTGTTTAAAAAGTTGTTCCTATATTTTTTATGCATTTTTGGATCCCATTAGGTATTGTCGAGAAAATAAGAAAAATACGCTTTATGTTTATATGGTCTACTAATCAAGATCAATAAGGTCAAGCTTGGATTTCTTGGAAAAAATTTGCTCTCCCAAAGAGCTATGGAAAATGGGGTTTCAAAATACCATTTATTTTCTCTAAAGCTTTGGCATCTAAAAGTGATTGGAAGTTAATTCAAGGGAAAGGATTATGGGTACATATTGTTATTCAAAAGTACATTTCCCCTATGCCTTTATCGTACTGGATCAATAGAACATCAAAAGGTTGTAGTAACATACGCATATGTTGGAAAGTGGTATTGCAGTCGTTCGAGCTGATAGGATCTGGTTTAGCTAGGAAGGTTGGTAATGGATTTGCAGTTCACATATGTATTAATCCCTTGGTGGAATGCAAATGGAGATATAAACTTCCCTCAAATATTATTGATATGTTAAATCGTCAAGGTTATTCTCACTTGAATAATATCGTGGATTTGTGGTCTTCTTCAATTATGGGACAAGGTTGGTTAAATGTGAAAGACATAGGCCACAAATAAATGAGGGGCTTTTATGGAATTCATATATAACCTTACTGAAATATTGCAATATCAGAATTAATGTTAATGAGGATGTTCACATTTGGGTCTTCTCTAAATCTGTATTATATTCTCCTAAAGAAGGATACTCCCAGTTGATTAAGGATAAGGAAAATACCCAATTTTTTTTTGTGGTGGAAGTCAGTCTAGAAATTCACTTATCCTTTGAAGACAAGGATCTTCATGTGGTTTTTGCTCTCTAATAAATCTTTAACCTGGGATGTTCTTAGAAGGAAAGGAAGAGAGTGACCGGAAATATGTCTTTATGCAAGGAGGTAGAAGAATCAAATTTTTATTTAGCAATTGATTGTACTTATACAATAAATGTTTGGTCTAAAATTGAAATAAAACTTCAACTAAAGTATAAGTGGGAAGGAGATTATGTGGAAATTTGTCTAAAAACAGGTGCTCAAAGGAGGAATTGAAGGAATTTAGACCCATACCATTGATAATGACATGGAATAGTTGGATGGATCAAAGTAAAAATTGTTTTGAGGATAAATTCATTCTCCCTATATAAAGCACTTTCCAAAGTTTGGGAACTATGCGACATTTTCCACAAGATAATACAAAAATCAAAATCATACT
The DNA here is from genome assembly GCA_001517045.1 of Pseudotsuga menziesii. NCBI lineage: Eukaryota > Viridiplantae > Streptophyta > Pinopsida > Pinales > Pinaceae > Pseudotsuga > Pseudotsuga menziesii. The sequence goes on from LPNX010630580.1 coordinate 120,633, forward strand.
AGTTGAAGAAGAAGTTATTGATCACACCTTTCCTTGGGGGTATTTTGATGGAGAAACTTTGGGTGATTAGAGTTCTTGTGGAACAAGGGGGTGTATTTTACTTTCTGAATGTCATTGGTACAAGTTTAAAGAAGGATTAGCAGAAGGTACTTATAATTTTGTGGAACTTAGTGTCATCAAACTTATTTTAAGATTAGCCATTGAATAAGAGTTCAAAAATATTCAAATCTTTGGAGATTCTCATATTATCATCGAATGGATAACTAGAACTAACATGATGAATAATTGTTGGGCAATAGGGCAGACTCGGGTTTAATCCTTTAGTGTCGCACCAACAAAAGACCCACAGTGTTGGCCCTTTCGGCAACAACCTGCGCGCAGGTTGCAGTCTCACTCGAAACAACTATGGGGTGCCGCAGAATTAGGTTTCTGCAAGCAAAGAGGGAGATTACTGTACCTTAGCCTTTAATACCCTTACTAATCAATAATTATAAAGCTTTACCATTCATTCACATACAACTTCGCAGATAAATAAACAGTCGTGACTTGCTCAACCCACTACAGGGAATTCACAGCAAAGCTAAATATTAGCAGCGATCTAACTTATCAGATGTATACAGTTATTAATGCATAAAAGATAACAGAAACAGAAACGGCACAAGAAACCACAACACCGGATATAACGTGGTTCACCCCCAGTGTAGGAGCTACGTCCACAAACTGTGTTCTATTCAACTTGCTACAAAACCACAGTTTGATCTGCGCACTCAGCTCCAGATCCCTTCAGTCCTTAAAAATCCACGCACACAGTAGCAGGCCCCTGCGCACACAGCTGCAGGTCTTTCCTCAATCTTCTTTACAAAAACCCTCTGCGCACACAGCTGCAGAGATCGTCCACGCACACAGCTGGGACTTAACCTTTCCTTACAAAATCAACCTTAGCTTCGCCTTTATATTTCTTACATCATAAAACCTAACCTATCTTCTTTACACAAGCGCTTATTTATACTGCGCATTTTTACAAAACCATGGTCTTAAACCATGGGCACCCAAAACCCTAAACCCTGGATTTCAACCAAGGGTTTATTACAAAAAAGGAGTTTTAACTTCCCCCGACACCCCTAAGACTGTTTTGACCCGTAACTCCGCTTACAAACTTTCTGATTAATCGCGGAGTTACCCAAACATGGAGTATGCGTCCCAACAGGTCCCTAAGACTCACTAGTGGCCCGTCCCGGGACACCTTGCGACATCTCTGGTGGGAGAATCTTCTGCGCAAAGGTGCTGAAGCGAGTGTTGAGGTTATATAGTATGTCGTCAGCTTCTTTCTCCTTTTCCACCAACTCTTGTAACACTGAAGATGAATCTGTATTAGCCCGTTCCTGTGCAAAACTGTTGTAGCTCTTCAAAACTTTGAGCTGGCTTTCTGCAGTATTACTTAATTCCAATGCTTCATCAACCAGGGGCTGGAGCGAATTCTCCAGCAGCGTTACCCTTGTCCTGCAGGATTCGATTTCCTGCTGAAGTTCCTTGTTGCGCTTCACTTTAGCCATCTTCTGCATAGGTGGCAACGTCTTGATTTCTACTCTGACTGCATCTAATTCAGACTGGCGTATCTTGATGGATTCCTGGATCTTACCAACATCTAGATGGTCTTGGAGGTTCTCCCAGGCTTCAATGCTGTCTTCCAACAATTTGGTGACACTAGCTGTATTATCTGATATTTTTGTTGCTGAAGCCTTGATCTCCCTATGGTGCTGTTCCCGGGCCTCTGGTGGAGTCTGAGGAGGGATGCGTGGTTGAATTTCTGCGATCTAGTGCTAGTGTTCTATCTTCAACCTGTCAATCTCACTGCGAGACTGCTGGGCATAGTCTCTCAGCTTAGCAATTCTCTGTGCTGGTTCCTCTGTACCTTGCAGGTCGAAATCAGAAAGACTCCGACAGGCCTCGTCCAATGCTTGCATAAGTGTAGTTGTTTTATGTTCAGCATCTATCTTCCTTTTCGCCACTTCTTCTAGTTGTGCTGTGACGATTTGGTTTTGCTTGATAATGTCATCCAATTGTATTTGGGACAATTGATCTCGTGCATGGATCTCCTTTGTAATTCCTAGCTGGCAGAGGTGCAATTCTGACATGGTCATCTTTGTATAATCGATCTCTACAGTCATATTCATCTAGGACCGGGAATCTGCATCGGTCAGTGTCAGAGCTGCGCTTGATACTTGACCTCGGTTATCTTTGGTTGGCCATTGCCTAAGATCCTGCTGCACAGCCGCTGTAGTGCTACTTGTCGTAGTACTGGTTACTGATTTTTCCGCTAGCTCTTTTAGCTCCAAAACCCTGTTTGCTATACCTGTGAGCCCGGCAAGATGCATTTGGGAAAACTTGGACCATTTTTTGGTAAGCGTCCCGGTATATTTTTCTAGAGCCTGCTCCAGCTCATCCAGTGTTATAGTGACATCTTCTTCAATATTTTTGTCCTTCGACGCTTTTGACTTTTTGCGGGACCGTGGCTTATTTACCTCTGCTACTTCTGGTGACTTGCGCTTGGTTGATGGGCTAGGATCTGATAGAGGCTTGCACGAGTCCTCATCCTGATCATCCTGGCCACCATCTCCATCTTGGCCATTGCCATCCATCTGCGAATCACTCAGGTCTTCGCTATCTTCTAATGGGTTTTGCTGCTGCGCCTGACTGGTACCTGCGCCAATATTTGTAGCTAGGGGAACGGGGATAGAGGGTTTTTTCCCGACATTTTGCAACCACTCAGCTGGCCATAGCTGAACAATGCCTTTGACATCTAATTCGGTTACTACATAAGGTAATTTAAACCATCGAAGTCTTGGATCGGCACGGGCTTGAATGAACACATGATGAAGATCATCCCTGAAGTTCGTGGCACCCTCATATTTAGAGAACAACTCATTGGTAAGCCGAGGTGTTCGCAGAATCTCCATGTGGATACTCATGGCATAACAGACGAACACAGTGTTCGTCATTTGATGAGATTCCTTATTTGAGGATAGCCAGAGGGAGGCATACCTTAATGCCTCCGGCCGGCCTGGATTTACTTCGACAAACTGAGCTTCGGTGGGTTCTTTCCACCCAACTAATGCAATAAGTATTAACAACCAGGAGTAATGAAAAGGCCTACCTTTTTCCTGTGCATCGCAAACATCCTCCAGGAATTCCTTTGCAAGATATGTGGACCAGTTGTAAGTGTATCCCTCGGCGCAGTTCATGGCAATCCGGATAACAGGAGTAGGTACCTCAGTAGGCCTTCATTTCCGGATGATCTTCCAGGCTAAGAGTTCAGCTGCAAAGCGAATAGGCTGGTCCTGGATCGCGGAGGTGTGATATCCCCGTTTCCCCTTGGTCAGGCCAAACCACTCTTTCATAGTTTGCGCAAGCTTTGTATCCTCATGTTTTGAGGGAAATTCATCCCCCAGATCAGGTCCTGCCATAGATAACCCTATGATATTATTAATGAGTGTGGCATCAATGGGGATTTGCTGGTCTCCTATCCACAAATAGCCGTGATGCACTAACGCAAGCAACTGTTTGGCCACTATAGTCACCTGTATGCCGCGACCGAAATGTGGAATATCAAGCACCTTGAGTAGGCCAGCGTTATCCAGGCCTGCAGCCCACGGTTGCACTTCCGGTAGGGGTACATCATGTTCTGGGTAGTTGACGCGGTGCAGGTATTCGGCCGGTGCAAACTGGGGAAACTTGCCATGATCATTTGTGTCATGGTCGCTGTACTTGAGCCGATCTATCTTCCCTGTCATACTTCCGACCAGCTGAACTCCTGATGGTAGCGAAGGTGTGGTTAATGTGACTTGCTTTGTCCATCGGGGAATCTTGGCATCTGGGTGAATAGGTCGGAGATAAGGTGGCTGTGGAGGTGCAATGTTCTCCCTATCCCCGGCCGGTACCTATGCTAAACCGGGGGGATCCATAGGAGGTGCTGCCGGCGTTTTCCCTGTTCGCCTCTACCGATCTTGGTTGAGCTTGGAGCGAACTTCAGTTCTGCACTTTTTTCTAGCAGACCGAGTCTGCATCGGCCGTGGTGGTGCTGGTTGGGCGTCTTCACCGGGAACAGAAGCAGGTGGCCGATTAGAGCAAGCTATCAGGCCCTCTCGCTCGAATTCTCTTACTAAGTCGTCAATCTGTCTTTCTGTTCTCATGGGTTCACTCAAAAAACTTGATGAAATGCAGAATACAATTTTCCCTGACCTAGGCATCTTCTTATACACGCCATCAATCACATCGGGCAGGACGGTGCATTGAAGGCACCAAATCTTACGGAAATATTGTCCAACTGTTACCCGATTTCCGATAATCTTCTTAGTACAGGTATTTAAGGTACTTAAAGCACTACCGCCACCAATTTGGCTGCTTCCCAATGGTCGGATTTTGAGCCTCGCTGTGTTTCTAGGCCTCGACAAAATCATGGCTGAAACTTCGGAACAACAAGCAACCTCGGCACAATAGTGCCCTTCGACCCGACCTGGTAATATCTGCGACAGGACTATTAGGTTTGAGGGACGGGCGTCTTGGCTCTGCCCCTTGGTTTGGTATTCAATTCCTGGGTGATCATCATTTTCCTTGTCATGGAAAGCTATATCTTAAACAGGACCACTCTTGTTAATAGAAAATGTGATCAAAAAGCTATCAACAAGATCATCCCTACTTACAGTGTCGTGTCGGAGCTCAACCTCCATATGCCAATTTTTAACTATGGGTTCCAAGATATGCACAAACTTATGCACCCTCTCCTTGCGAGGTTTGTTTTCCCCTGCTATATAGTACTGCCTCAAATGTCCCTGAAGGCTATACAGCCCCTTGAACTTACTTCGCACCTCTTGAGCTTGGCTTATGAATCTGGGGCGCAAGAATTTCTAGCAGGTTCCCCGACTGGGGTGAGACTTTTTAGGATCGGTCCCCCATGATGCTGTAGCTCCTAGTGCTATGTCCAGAGTCTGGGTGTTTGGTGACTAAGGTACTCGGTCGGACACATGTGCAATAAATTCTCCAAGGACTGTTATCCCACAATATGGAGGCAACTCTCTAGGCTGTGCACTAAGGCATCTAAGAGACTGAGTGATCTGCACGCATCTGTGGCCATGTAGCTTGTACAGTCAGTTTTGCCAGTTCTCCAGACCATCGTCTGAATCAAACATGCAGGAGCTATCACATTGCCAATCCATTACACCATCAGCGTCAGGCTCGACATAATTTGCGTCCTTGGCTGTGATGTTGTAGATGTGGTCTAGAGTATCCTGCTCCCCTTCATCTCTGAGTGGTTATGTATATCTTTCTCCTTGGGATGGGTCGAGGGGTATGATAACGTGCAGACCATTTCCTTCGAAGGTCATCTGTCTCCTCTTAAGGTTGATGATTGCAGCATTGGCCATGGCCCACTCAATTCCCAACAGGGCTGGATAAGGGTTGCTATCATCAATGATCTCAATAACTTCAAAATCTGCTAGAGTACTGACCCCATCAATGTCTATTGGAACACTAAGAAGTCTCCCTAGAGGTACAATCCTTTGCTGGTTAGCTAGTCGCAGTTGTATAGGTGACCAAACCAGGGAAATTTTTCCCATTTGTCCCAAGGTCTGCTTGGGTAGGACGTTAACGTCTGATCCAAGATCCAAAATGACATCAGTCATATCATATTCCCCTATCTGAACGTTCAATCTCATTTCCCTTCCCGTTCTTCGGACACGACTAACAGTTTTCTCCTGATCAATTCCTCTTTGAGGGTCTGTGACAGCAAGAAATTTCTGTAGCTCTTTTAAAGCATTCTGATTCCGTAGGAGTTTCATACAGCTCTGCAAGAAAGAGGATAGTGTACTTACTTTATCCGTCGAGGCCTCTTGTGGCTGTGAAGCCTACTGAGGTTGCCACGTAGGTACTTCTGCTGTGCCAGGGTCAACAATATCGCACTAGGCCTCCTGGGCTGGTGCTTGGTCCTTCGCAGGATCAAGTGCTGGGACTTTCTCGGAGGCCTTACGTGCGCACACCACGACAGGTTGCATTGGCGTGTTTTGAATATGCGTCGTAGCTCCACTCCGGGTGAGCACATTGAGGGTTGCGGCAAGTCTTTGCTCAACGGAAATCAACTGAATATTTGGGGTAGGGCCACGGTTTTTCTCCTGAATCTTTGCGAGGAGCTGGGGGCACTGTTCAATCACGTGGTCCACTCCGCAGAAATACCGACAAGTTGTAGTGGGGTTCCGACAGTCACGAGCCAAGTGGCCAACTTGGTTACAATTGTAACAAACAACCTGGCCTCTACCTCTTCCGGTCATCCCACCATGGCCGCGACCGCCAAAAGCACCTCTTCCGGAGGCGCCACCGCGGTAACCATAGCCATCATTATTCTGGGCCTCATTGTGTACTCGGTAGGCGTCATAGGTGCGCTCTCGCATAAGGTCCTAACTATGACACTCTTCTTCATTATGCCCTATGGACTTACAGAACTGGCAACAGGGGTTTTTGGGAGCTTGAACATATCTCTGAAGAAGATGGCAGTGCTCAGGGCGATGTTGGCCAGAGGTTCGACATATCTCACAATATAGAACACCGGGATTGAATTGGTTGGGCGCGCCCGTATTTAGGTAAGTTCTGGCCACGGGGCACTGGTCCCTATCGTGACCCTCGGACCGACTTTGTGTACACCAGACCTCCTCTCGACTGGTTTTAGCTTTCTTCATGTCGCGAAGCTCCAGGGCCATCGCTGCCAGCTGCGCTTGGATTTGAGCAATACCAGAATCGTCTCCGATAGGGGCAGTCTCTAGCTTCATTGCGATTTCCAGAGCCTCTTGCTGGTCAGCAACCTTCTGTTGCATGAGCGGAGTTCTGATATGCAGCAATAATGCTGCAATAAACCATTCCTTGTGCTGCATCGGACTAATGGTGAAGCTGACTTGGTCTAGTAGAACTTTGAATCTCTGGTCAATGTCCCACACAGATTCGCCGCGCCGCTGTTGAATCTCTTTGAGTTCAGTGATACTCTGCGATTCTGATTTCGGTTTCTTAAATTCCTTAGTGATGGCTGCCTTGATTTCATGCAAAGTGGGGTGCTGATTACTAGAGAATTTCATGAACCAGGTCAAATCCCGGTCGCGAAAGGAAGTAATGAGCTGCGCAGTTCTCACATCCAGGTCTGTAATACTCTTCATGTTCTAGACGGCCTCACACAAAAACCAGAACTGTTCTGGCTCTTCTGATCCTGTTCCTTTGAAGATGGGCAGCTTAATGTCATCAGCTAGGTGGGCCATGGTGGTTCTGGGAGGGTTGGGAGGGGGACAAGACGT
>LPNX010630596.1:0-33567 GCA_001517045.1 Pseudotsuga menziesii
CTTGCAAGTTAATGTGTTATATATATATATATAACACATTAACTTGCAAGAAAACAATAATAGCATACATAAATGACATTTTCGTAGGAAAACCATATATATATATATATATATAACACATTAACTTGCAAGAAAACAATAATAGCATACATAAATGACATTTTCGTAGGAAGACCAAGACTATATCATTGATTACATATACAACAGTGTAACTTTTAAAAATGGAAAAAACCCAATTTTTAAGCAATTGCGAAACACCATACCATACGACTGTCGGTGTTTCAGCGGCGTTTCGTAGTGATTTCAACGTTTCGGGAAGTTTCCAGTACCGGTACCCCTGTTACCTAGCCGTTTCATGCAACATAGTGTTTAATACTTTAAGTTTATGTGAGATGTCTATGATTCAGTTTTATGATTTTAATATTTTAAATTTTCATCTATTGTTTATGTTTATAATTCAAATTTATAATGGAAGATGTGCATGTATTATAAATTTAGAATTTATCATTGTGAAATTCAAGTACTAAATGATAAATGATTCATGAAACAATAATTAATTGACAACCGTGTTTACTATGATGAATTTACTATTTTGTATTTACTACTTGCTTTTAAGTTTTAGTATGTAAATGGTGATGGGATGTTAATATGTTGGAATTTAGACAAATTATATATTTTTAATAATTTTAAAGACCTCGATGCCTCCCCATCCCGTAAATTTTCCTAAAATTTGTGGTGGTCTCCACACGTCCCCAATGTGCGTTTCCCCAGTCCCGCATCCCGAAAACTTGGTGGAATACTGAATTATTTAAATCCAATGTTCCACGAAGCTTCCGGGTGGGAGTGGGGAAAGTTGAAATGCAGGAGTAACCTATGTAGAAGTTTCCCTCAAATTTTAAGAAACGTCAAAGGGGATGTTGAGGTCTTCAACATAGGGGACCCTGCCAAAATACTACAAAATTTATATTGCAATACGTAAAAATTGAAAGTTTGATTTTTATAATACTACAAAATTTATATTGCAAATACATAAAAATTAAAAATTTAAGTCTTTAATTTTATAATCTAAAAATTATTACGAGTTTGCAACATACATCAAGTGAAATAAAATGAAATACAACCTTTGATACCGAACACGTCCGTATAAGCCATTGTGTCCTGTGTCATTGTGTCGGACACGGACACGTCCTGACACGGTGTCAGACACTTGTTTTGGACGTGTCCTACGTCTTGTTTTAGGACATGTCCAAAACATGTGTCCGACACCTTGTCAGGATGTGTCCTAAAAACAAGACACCTTGTTAGGATGTGTCCTAAAAAGATAACACCGTGTCGTAAAAACATGACACTTCTAACCAAAAAAAATTGTAAAAAAACAATTTATCCTCATTCATTCACAATTTCTAGTGAGGCTTGAGCTCTAAGAGGTTTTTTTTTGTAGGTGAAGAGCATTAGAAGGTTTTCCATCTTGATCTACTCCATTTTGTATTTGCCAGTGGCATTCCGATATCTATGTAATACATTTTGTTTTCGATGACATAATGACAAATTTTTTTGAGTCAATGAGAACCTATTGCACCAATGGAATTATATCCCCTCATGTTTGTTGTCCTTCTCTCTCTATAGTTTGTGATGTATTTTTATTATTTTTCCATATACATTTAAATATTACATTGTTTGGCTCTTATTTGTGATGTATTTTTATTATTTTTCCATATACATTTAAATATTACATTATTTGGCTCTTAGCCTCTCAAATCAAGTCACGGAGCACACCAACAAGTATTATGTGTTGAATTTTAGCATTAGCATGACTACTTTAAAAATTTGCAGACTAACTGATAACAAATGACAATTGCAGTAAAACATCAACAAACATTGAACACGAGCTTTTCACTGCGGAAACCTTTAAAGAATAAAAACCGCAAAAGCATTAGTAATTCATCTCGTAAATGAGATCACTGAGATCTTCAAAAAATTCTCAAACCCTAATGGGTTTGTACTACAGATCCACAAAAATTACTGAAGATAATTTTTACACAAAAACACCAAATTAGTTCTTTCACCAAATTAGGGCTTTCTACCCTAATTTTCTTTCTCCTGCCCAGCTGTCTACCCAAACCAGAAATTAGGTCTGCATGCCTAAATTTCGTACTGCTGCCCGGGATTGTTTCTTTCTGCCCGTGGTTTTCTCTGCTCTGCCCGAAAACCTATTTAAGCTGCTCGAGTATGTTCTGCCCTGCCCGAGCCTGCTATACCCTACCCATAGGGCTGTTCAAGCTGCCCGAGGGTCAGCTGTCTGCCCGAGGGTCAGCAGTCTGCTTGGAAGCCTTCCCGGGTTTGCTGCTGCCCTGCTCGGGCCTGTTCTGCTGCCCGAGCAGTCCGCAGTTGCTGCTCGGGTCTGCTGCTACAGCCCAACAGCCTGCTGCTACTGCCCGATAGCCTGTTGCTGCTGCCTGTGAGGGTCCCAAGGTTGCCCGTGAACTGATCTGGAGGCTGCCGTGGACGTAGAGTGAGCTGGAAGATAGGTCTTAACCGGATTAGGGCTTGATGTGAATGTTTCAGCTGCTAAGGATGATGCCCTAGTTAGATTAGGGCTAGTTGTTGATTGCAGACAGAAGATGGAAGATGCCCTAGCTGCTAGGGTTAGAATGTAGCAAGAGTGTAGATGCCATAGCTAGAAACCTCCATGCTAGGGCATACACCAAAGACAAAACATCTCTTTAAAACCAATGAAAACCTTCTTTTTGGAGCAGTAGAGGATCATGAACAAGTGTGTGTAATAATGAAATGGATTGATCTTCTTTTATAGCCTTTGAGTCACCTGTAAGTGGACCAAAACTCAAAAGAACAAAATAATTTTATTCTTTTATTACTTTGACTTTTACCTTTAGTGGTACTAAAGGTCTTTTTGCACTTTTACTTTGACTCCTTAGTTGTACTAAGGATTCTTATGTATTTTTGACTTTTACTTTAGCCTTCTTCAAGTGCCCTGTGGTCAAAACAAATGGTCAAGGTGGTCCTTTATCCCCACTCAAAGTACATCATTATAAACAGAGAGAATTACTAATGTTTTTATCTCACACTCTGTGTGACACCAAGATCGGATACTAAGGTGTCTTGACCAAGGGTAGGTAAGCCTTGGAGAAGATCACAAATCCCACTGATCGAGGGTCAGAGTCTCACACATGCCCAGACCTGGTCTAGGGCTTATAGTGTTATCCTGGTAACGAACTAGGTGCCTCATCCATAGGCTGCATAATTTGACACAAGGTCAAATACTTAGTAACAGACCAAGCGCCTCCATTCTCCCAGAGAATGGCCCTCAGCCCCGGGCTGAGTCCCTAGTCCCGAACTAGGTGAAATTCTTGGTAACTGACCAGGTGCCTCCATTCAAAGAATGGCCACTCAGCTCTAGGCTGAGTCTCCCGGGTCTAGACTGGTTCCACATCTTGGTTCTGAACCAGATGTCTCCATTCAACAGAATGGTCACTCAACTCAAGGTTGAGTCCCCTAGTGCTGGACTGGTTCCATATCCTGCTCCCAGACCAGATATTTGCATTCAACAGAATGGTCACTCAACTCAAGTTTGAGTCTTCCAGTGCTCGACTAGTTCCACATCCTTGTCCCGGACCAAATGTCTCCATTCTCCTAAGACAATGGCTCTCGATACTGCTCAGAAAAATCAACATTATGCGTGGGCATATTCCACAAATAACATCGCAAGGGGATTCATTTCACATAGGGCAGGTTACCCCTTATTTCTATTCCTACACATGACATTCAATCTAAGTGGCATCATCATTGTAAGTGGCATAATCTAAAATATAAAACGTGTAGATAGATGAGATTCTTCATTCTTCCATATATTCAAAGCGTGTATATAATCTTTAAATATAATTTAAAATATAATTGATAGATGAGATTTTTCATTCTTCCTTCTTGATCTACCCCTTTTTGTCTTTACTATTGCTATTAATCTATTTGGCATTTGCCAATGGCATTCCGACATCTATGTAATACATTTTGATTTTGATGACATAATGAGAAACATGGTTCCGACTCCTGAGTATTGACATCTTTATCTATGACATTCACGAGTATCATGAATTATCTATGTGGCTCATAATCTCATTGTGATTATTGATTTGTAAATGTGCAACTACTAATGTTAAATGTGCATTGATTCTGATTTCTATTGAATATTTGTAAAAATTTGGATCTATATATCTATATTGTTAATATATATATATATATAACACGTCCTACGTGTCCTGATTCTGGGGGTCACTGTGTCCATGTCGAACACTCGAATCCCTGTGTCCTTGTGTCAGGTGACTTAGAATACAACCATACATAAGCTATAGCTGATAAAACAGAATCGGAAACACACCCATATTGAACAGCGAAATGAAATTGAGGTTGGAGAGAAGGGAAATTGTGGACGGCATGGTGCTTTATCATTTAATTTTTATTTTTTGGTAAAAACAGTCAAAGGAAACATGGGGATGCCATTTTTAGGAGGCGAATGTTTCCCGTTTTCTAAGAAACGTCTCCTTTTGTCTTTCCTTAGTTTCCTTCAAACAGGGACATGGGGGGGCATTTCTAATGGAGTTTCCAAGTTTACGGGATGTGCTGGGGCGTGGAAGTGTGTTTCCTACTCTTGGGAACGCGTACCCTTGTAACACTGTTTAAATCACATAAGCTGTGAGCAAAGCTATGTTTCTCTTCCTGTTCTTAACTCTATAACCCAGTTGGCAACCATGAAGGTTTTTTTGTTTTTCAACATTAAAATATGAATTGTACAGATTTTGCTAAGATGTCTGGAACAATACAAATGCCCAGGCCAAGCTTCCAAGCAAGTGCATGATGTGGCAATGAAGTACATGAATTGTTTCAAAGACTAACCAAAGAGATGGCCTGCAGACAAATGATGAATGGACAAATGCTAGAGCTTGAAAACTCACAGGAATACCATCTTCATGGTTTTCTTATTGAATTGATGCTGAAACCTAACATGTGGTGAAACATTACCTACCAGGTCCTCATTGTCTCGTGAAACATCACCTTTCCAGGTGTTTAGTATCTCGTGAAACATCTTTCCATTTATTAGGAGCCTCTGGAGTGATTATTTATCTTCTTTCTGGAAGGTCACGATTTCTATGTGGACAACTTGCATGTTCAAAAACTTTTCAGTGTTGGGGACTGCTAACTGATATCTGATGAATTGTGTCCTTTATTTTGAAATAAAACTTCAAAAAATATCTCTTTTCAAGTATCTATCTGTGCCCATTGTTATTGTTTTGGCATATCTTGTATAAATTTGTTAGGCATGGTGCAGGTGGCATGGGAGCATGAACAATTTTCAAGACATAGAGTTACAGCAGTCACTCTATCAGAACTTTCTTCACCTCCAGAATTTTTAGAGCATGCTGGAGGCTTGTATGACAGCAGGTATGAATTAAATAATTAGAATAGCTACTGCATTTTATTAGTTTTGGTTTAAATCAACAATGGTTTTTTGTCTGAGAGTTTTATATATTGTATTACTGTGTCTTGTTTGGCAACTTATAACAGGGACAATGTAAAAGATACTGCCGTCATTAAAACCATCAAGTTGATTGCTGAAAGTCTTGCTGTAAGCTTTCTACTGTGGCTTATTGACTAGAAAAGACTAAGATGATTTGTTTCTATTGAGATGAAATAGTCTAAAGTCAAGGGTGATTATGAATCTTCTTTCTTGTTTTCTTTATACTGCTAGAAATTTATAAATGAAATTTTCTTCACCTCACTGTTATAAACAGAAGTATTCTTTGTGCCCCTACAAAATATGTGCAATTGTTAATTAGTTTAAGCAAGCAATTTGATTTTTTAAGAAATTATTAATCCTGCTACATTGCATGTGTACTTGTATGCACATTCATTCTATTAGAGTTCAAATCTGAACTTTGACAGATTTCTTTTCAGCATTATGGGCTTAGTACTTAAGTTCTATGATTATGGTGATAGTAGTTAATTGTTTTAGAGCACTGCCATGTAATTATGTAATGCCAATATTTTGTTAGAATTTCCTGGAAGTGGCTTTTAATGCAAATACAGAAATTTTAACTTGAATATGATGTTTCTTGGAATTGTTTCCTGTGAACTTTCAGCCTTAGGGGCAAATCTGAAAGATAAATTACACCAGTGTATATTTCACCTCTGTCCAACTAAATTTTGGTGGCAGCCCACGGAAATAAACACCAAACAATTCTACTTGGAGAGATATTTTTCTAGCCGTTAGGACAGACTTCCCAAGACTAAATAAAGCAGATCCGAAAATCAACTATAACTGCATATTTATTATAGCCATAAATCTGCCTATTTAACTTTTATATGTTTGTCAGAGCAATTTACAAAATCTGCTCACTATTACGTAAATCAGCATGCATAATCAGCATTAGAAACTATTCATTCATCATGAGAACATAAGCTGAAAATAACATCTGCAAGTGCATGGAGTTTGGACAGCAAGGAGTCTTTATATATACATAAGATGAGGTTACAAGTACATACCTACAACTTTTCCAAAGCTGGTACAAGTAAGTCCTTCAATCATATCACAAGCTAGGAATTATCCATTGCTCTCCAAACCCTAGTTAGGGAAACCATATCAAAATCCTAGCTACCAATTCCTAGCTAAGAATCACTCCCAACCAAAGCTAGTCACTAAACAAAGATCCACAACAAGCAAGTATACACACCGACAAGTCCTATTTGACACCTACATTTGCATCACACAATTTTACAAGAGACAAGAAATTAGTTTCTCTCTATTTTCTCCACATCAAGCAGTTGAAGTAGTACTAGGGTTTCCAAATACCACAAAATCTTGGTATTCTTCTCTCACAAGAACCACAAGAACAAATGCATTCTTTTTTCGTCTAGGGTTTCTCCCAAACCACAGATATCCTTGTCTTCATAAGGAAAATGCTAACCCTCGTCTTCATTTTGAAACAACTCAAGAACCCTAGTGCTGAAGACAAAGAGATCACATTACAATGAAGAAGTACAATTAATGAGACAAGTTCGCTCTAGCTGTCATAGTTTTAATACATGATGTGATCTATATGATGGATGAAAATACTCTCGCTTCCTTTTTACTTATATGGAAGGTGAGGGAGTGTAACAAAAAGAAAGTGGATAATGTCCACAACAAGCAGCCTAACTAATCATTAGATAGGTCCACATATGGAGTGCTCCAACTCAAAGTGACATGTCAAGCTACAAGATATGTGTTGTCACACAATGTGTCTATCTTTGTATCGCTAGAGAATCATGATCACCATGTTAGTGGAACCTCGGGACTTTGGCCCAATGTATCACGCCAGGCAGGGTCCCCTCTCTCTTTAGGATTCTCCGATCAACTGATAGTAGTTCCAGACTAACCACAGGAGGCGATCCCAGTTAGATTTTCCCGGATACTTGCTGGTCAATCCAGCTTTCTCGCAATACTGAGAGGACTGATTTCTAAGGACTACAAGGCACACCTTAAGATTTAGCAAATTTGGAACTATTGTACCCATGTGGAAATTGCTCTAGGGGATGACTTAAGAATTAGACAATGAAAATAAAACCCCTAGAAGAGTCAAACAAGCAACAAACAAATGGGAATGGATGCACAGGTCACTTGAATAAAACTAAGGCACATAACTCAAGAGACGCCAAGAGAATTTGGCCTCCAATTCTACATACAAATCAACAAAATTCAAATAAAACTCCCAAGCAAGTGTACCAACTGTTCCAATCACCAAAGAAGGTGGCAAGGGGCAATATTCATCCTCAAGATACAAGAGAAATAAGAGATTTGCAAATTTGGTTTTCTATTCATTGCTGAAAATGGCCCAAAAGTCTTTTACAATGGAGAGTTCACTCTCTTTTATAGAGAAGAGGTGAGCAAAATCCCTAGCCCATAAGGATGAAGGGTCGAGATTAAAACATTAAAGAGAGAGATCAATGGTTGAGATTTATTCTTAATTTTGCATTCACTGTTGTGTTCCAAATCCGGTTCACACTCAAAGACTATCCAAATGAATAAGTATACGAGAGATGATATTTACAATGAAAGTGTCTCGCCTATATAGCTAACCTAGGAAACACATGGTGACCATCCATGAAAGGATGCGTCCCCTAAATAATTGATGATTATATATTATTATTAGTATTTATGACTATTATCACTTAATATTATATTTATTAATATATGTAACATTGCCTTCTTCTTCAAAAATGCTTTGTCTTCAAAGCATATTGAAGACAAGGCTTACGTCTTATTTTTTGCTTGTATTTTTTAAATAACTTATTTTAATGTATCTTGTATTCCACCTTTTGAAAGATTTCAAAACTCTTTAATCACCACCTTTTCCAACTTAATGTTTCGCTCTTTTATATATACTCCTTATTAATTCAATATAATATTATATTCTTCACTTTGTATATATATAAAGTTTACTCTTTAATATAATTCTTTGATGTAGTACCCATACTACTAGTAATGCTTGTGATAATATGGATTTAAAGACTTTTTTAGCTTTCAAATATATTAATTTATATCATAACTTCAACAATGTGCTAAATAAACATTTTCTCACTTAATAATCGACACGTATAATTGGTGTATATATGCTTCTATGCTTATTATTACCTTTCTCAAATGCTTCGTTGAGTTTTCCAACAAGAGGTTGGGAAACAAAACCATGTGTTGTTTTTATATATTTTCTTTTTACTTCTTTCACTTTTTTTTTTTGGATTCTTGGTCTCTTCTTCTTATTTGCAGTGAAATGATTACTTCTTCAATGAAAATTTGAATAACCAAGGGCCAAGATCAAAGACCTTAAAAAAATTAATTATGGTCAAAGACCATTTTACCAGAGAAACTTTGAAATTGATGGCTAAAAGCCAGTGTAAGGTCAAAGACATGTTTTCAAAGAAACTTTGATGATTTTGGCCAAAGTCGGAATCAATGGGCTTTGATACCAATGTTGTGTTCCGAAATACTCCATAACGGATTAAGTAAATATGTTACAGTAATTGGTTTATGAAAGATATGAGAGATGATATTTACAATGAAAGTGTGCCGCTTATAGCTAACCTAGGACACACATCTTGATCATCCGTGAAAGGACGCGTCCCATAAATAACTAATGATTATGTATTATTATTATTATTTATGACTATTATCACTAAATATTATATTTATTAATGTATGTAACATTTTCATATTGCCGAAATGGGGGTCCGAATTGCCTCATTAAGCCCATATACATAAAAAAATTACTAAGTGGAAGTTAAGTTACAATGTTGGGGCCACTAGGATTCCCTTTTGGTGGTCTTTTCCACTCCTCAACACATTACAATGATCAAACATTAGCTTATGCTGAGCAAGTGCACCCTCCTTGGAGAGAATGCCCCGTCTACCCCCCTTAGGTGAGCGCATGCCAACTCAAGTGATACACATGTTATGATAACTAGGAGATGATCAATAAGTGACTTAGGAGCCCATTTCATGAGGACCCATGTCAATACTTTTCCTTTCCAAAGTCCCACTACTATATATTTTTAATCATAGAAATTTTTTAAATCAAACCTTAGGCTGCCATTTTAATAATTCACTATTAATTGGATCTTAGCCTTCCCTTGGTCAAAATTGGAATCTGACGCCTTAAATGGATTCCTTGACCCTTAAAACCATAGTATGGATCAATTCCACACCCAAAACCAATCTGGAATCTGATATATTTGGCTGCGTTGTTGGTTTAATACTTAGGGTAATGCACTAATAACCTAGAAGAAGTTAACTATTAATAGCCAATTAATTCAATATAGTTGCAAATGATATTTGGTGGAGTCCAATTGGCCTGCAATGGGCGTAGCATGATAAAAAGTGATAATGTGAAGAGCTCATACTATTGGTTAGCCTTGTTGACCAAGTCAAACTCAGGTTTGAATAAGTCAAATTATTGAAAAAGTCAAACTTGGTTAAATTTTGACAATGATAAAATTCGATATCAAGACCATATCCAAAGCCTAAATGAGGACGAGAGATCACTTAATTATGAAAAATATTTGAAGAACAACTAAGCCTAAGATTCTACCTGACATAAGTGATCATCACTGAATCTTTGTATGGTATTCATCATAGGACAAGAACATAACAAAACATAAAGTAAACAATTAGCATTTTATTTACACGTCAAAATCTGACTAGCCATTACAAAACATTGCATAGATCAACCTTCTTGTTGGGTGGAGTGGATGGTCATTAAGTCAAGGGGCTAGTCAAGTGAAGTATCGATCATGGGAGACTTGTCTTACTCTTGGATAAGGGGAAACATAGAGCTTTTGTGACATTCATTAATTTGGCGAACACTAGGGAGCGGGTTGTCTTACAAATGGATGATGTGGTAGAAGGTACCCCTTTGACTCTAGCAAGCCCCCCTTTATTTCATTTCGAACTTTGCATTTCACTTTTCACTTTTTGAAACTTTTTTATTTTTATTTTGGAGCATTTCTTTCATTCTTTGGATATTTCTTTGAAGCACTTTATTTGCAATCCTTTAGTTGACTAATGATTGAAAGGTACTAGCCTTGGATTGCCTTTTGGGTACCAGTTATGACACGACCTTAGCTTTGCTTCCAACGACTATCCATAGGTGCGACAGAGTTGCCAGAATAGTGTTTTTTCAGAGCAAATAGGTAGTACCTCTTAATTCAAGGAGTACCTACCCTTCCAGTTACTAATCAATTTCAAGTTTGGGGAAACTTGTTTCGAGCCTTGGGAGTGCACTTCGAGTGACAACCTTAGCTCATTACCCAGTTGTGATCTGACAAGAAGAATGCATGGGGTCAGAAGACTTCGTCACACACATCAAAGCTGAGAGACCAGGGGAAGACATGGAGGCCATCCTATTAAAGTGGTCATAGAGGGGAAGGTCCTTGAGTTACTTAGTCATATCCGTATCAATGGTATTTTTTATAAGCAAGGGTGGATGAATGAAAAATGAGTAAGGCCAATATATGGAATCAAGGGATAGGTTATGATCCATGCAATACCTTGGAGACCTTGCCAAATAGAGACATGTATATAAAACACGAACTACCACTGGATGTAATGCCATGCAACTATCCTATTCACCATACTCATCTAAAGATCACAAGTGTAAAGCAAAGCCTAGAACTAGTCAGTCAGTCGATATGAATCATAAAATTCCATAAGTAACACCCTCTAAGGCATGCATCTGATACATAACTGAAATGAAGAAGGAAAGTCATAGAAACATATGAAACAATTGCAAATGATATCCATGACCATACATCTCAAGGCATAGAAGCACATGCACATAAGTATAAAAACATATAGTAGGGGACCCACATAAGTGGCTCAACAATAACCTGGGAAATTGCTTTGAAGCTCTGCTTTATCCATATACTATCTCAGCCATGATATACCAATGCAAAATCTCTGTGCTCAATGTAAGGATGATCGATCTCTAGTCTGCTTTGGAAAAAATATGTATAGTACCCCCATACAACTAGTGGCACAACAATATGCATGCCCATGAAGCAAAGGTCCCAAGGTGAGTGCTCCACAGGAAGTGTCCAATGTGTGTCCTCCAAAGGCATCCAATTCTCCAACACTTCATGCTAAGCCATATGTATCTCTAGTCCACCACACCTTCGTAAACACTCCTCAACCCAAGCGTCGCCAAGTCAAGCACAAGACTTCATGCAAACAACTAAGTGTCCCCAAGCTAACCATGGCTCAATGCCTTCCTACTAGATGACCAATACTCCTCCAAACAAGCTTTCCTCCCAAGCAAGCAACTAAGCCTTCCATGTGTGTGCTTCATGAAGAATGTGACGAAGCCACATAAGTCTTCAATTTCCCAAGGATGTGTACCACAGAAGCATCGAGTCAAAGTATACAAATCCATGAGTAAGCTATCTCCAATGTGCATGCCCATCATGGTACAACAAGGGTAGTCAACACACCATGCACCCTACATCACATGAAGAACCCTCAAGCATGGTGTGAACACTTTTGGAGTAACCTCAAAAGCTAACATGTTTGTAGGAGGTCTTATAGAAACTAATTAAAGGACAATGATTGAACCAATGACCGTGATAAGTAGTTCAATGAGACTAAAATGTACATCTAGTTCTAATACATAGTTGGTCGGGGAAGAAGCTCCTATTGCAACTTTCTATTAAAAGCATAGATTAACAAAGATTAAGCACAAAGAATATGTGTAACCATGTCTTGACTATTCACTCCACTAGCACACAACAATTTACGAAAGCCATAACTAACCCAAACAAATAAGAGCAAAACTTACATGAGATTTAATAGTGGAGCCCATGTAGCAAGATGTATCACTATGCTCCAAAATAAGACTTGTACATCATGACTTATAATATCCATGTTAGTATCTTATAATATCTCATCTCCTTGTGTTATCTCCAAATAAGAGAAATTGGTCCACTATTTTATTTAGATATTTTGGCTAATCTTCACTAGTGGTCATGTGTCAGCCCACTTTGTGGATACGTTCAAGGCTTTTAATAGCCAACATGTGATTTTAGTGGATAGTTACACCATTAGTACACTTTATTATATTTTATTGTAATTTAGGTTAAGGTTGGCCTATCCTCCTCCTTTGGGATAACGTCTTGGCCCTAATGGAGTGGTGTAAATACTAAATACACCACATCCCTCACTTGTTTCTCATTCAAGTAAGTTTAATCATTTTTTTTGCTTAAGGGCACCTACACCAATTTGCTCTACTTGTGTCACGCTTTCTAAAAGTCTGGTGACAATTTCTATTTTCAGCCCATTTATTCAGTTAGTGTTTGTTTGAGGATTCATTGTAGATTCTCTACCTCATGTGTTCTACCATGGTATGGAAGCTAGCATGGATTTTTCTCTATTCAACAGTTTTAAATTTTCAGAACTGAAATTAGGGATTTTCAACACCAAGTTTTTTGGACAACAATCAGTATTTTTAGACTTTTTTTCACCCATATCTCCACTAGTGAACGCCCACATGCTAGTTTTTTGTGGGTTTTTGGCAAGTTTAAGGAAGTTCGCTATGATTTTGGTTCCCACTTAAGGGTATCACACTCTTTCCCCTCAAATTCAATCACAAGTTACTGCTGATCTACACTGGTATTGTGACATCTATGGACGAAAAATGCTTTTTTCCCTGCCTCAATGGGGCTAACTATCATGCATGGGCTATTTAGATGGCAACTTTACTCCGTAGTATAGGTTTATGAATGTATTTGGAGAAACCATTTCTTGCTACAATTGATGACCAACTCCGATCTCGGTCGGATGTCTGAAGAAGGATGATGCTCTTGGATTGATCATTAGATATGGAGCCCGATCTTATTCATCACACAAACAACAAAATTCCAAAGCTTGTTTGGGATGCTTTCCACAACCTATATGGCATATTGAACACCTCTCAATTCAATAGACTTGAGTTAGAGCTCTCCAACCTCAAAACGCCATATTTTGCAATTGTTGAGTACATTTCTAGGTTTAAAAATATGAAAGCAGACGTTCTTGCAAGCAATGATGAATATATCAATATTGTTATTGATCAAATCTCTCTTTCATTAAAAAATTTTGCTATAATTTTTTATAACATCCCTATTTTCCTTCCAAAACCCAATTGAACATCTCCTACTTTGGAAGATGTATTTTGTAATGTATTCAACACTATGCAACCTTGAGAAACATGGGTGAACTATCTTCCCAACAACATTCCCACACTGAGGCTCCTCCCTCTTCATGTATGTATGAGTCTTTAGGGAAAACTTCCATCTTTTTCAAAACTATGGCTTTTGTCTTCAAAAAATTGAAGGTAATGATAATCTCTTTGAAGACATGGTTGGTGAGTTTGCACACTTGGCTTTGCACATTGCTCTATGGTTTTCCACCTCCACTAAAGAATGGATTGTAGATTCTGGGGCTACCAGACATATGATGATCAATTGATCAACATAAAGGTGAGTTGGTAACTATTGGCCATGACTTCACTCTCCCATATTTGGTCGCAATAATGCTCAAATTGATAATGCTTAATACAAAGATGTTATCCATGTTCTTGAAGTGGGACCCAATCATCTCTCTATTTACTGCATTACCAACACTGATAAAAAAGATTGAATTTTGGCTAGAAACATGGGTTGTTAAAGACATCAATGACTACTTTAAAGTTGTTGGCCATGGATACTGTGATGAAACCGAACACATGTACAAGCTGGGGATGTCTTCTTCGCGTATAACTTCATATAGGTTCATTGCAATGCTGGCCAACGTAGATGATGACAATAAACTATGGCACTTTTGTCTCGCTTACACCTCCTTAAGGCATGTGAGTCAGCTTCACCTTCTTTAAGGCCTTCCACCTAAGTCGCAAGGGTACCCATACTGGGGGGGTAGGGTACACGTGCCTGTACCGGGTACCTGTATCAGGTACTCGTAAGGTACATCTCCTGTTGTACCATGCCGTTCCCCATACTTGCTCGACGTACTCGAGATGCCGCTATACAAAAAGGGGTACTTATGAGTGAAATGGTACATTGTACCCGTGTTTGGGTACATTGTACCCCATGTTTGGGTACTTCGGGGGTACGACCGATTCAGTAAAATGCAATCCGTTGGGGATGTTGGAGTTTGTGCAACTTTAGAAGCTATTGGGGTGAACAATGTAAGCATTGGGGTGAGAAGCCAACAATAAAAGAATAGAAAGAACAACGTAAGCATTGGGGTGAAAAGTCAGCAATAAAAGAATAAAATATAATTTATGAAATATAAAATTATATTGCTCCCACAAGTGAAGTCGGCCCCAGTTAAATTTTAGGTGGGAAAACAGTATAAATAGGAGGCACCCCTCCTCATTATTTCACTTAGTAGCAACACAACAACTTAATGAAGTTCGCTGTTTTCTGGGAGAGAGTGCAGCTATACAGCAGCTCAGAGAAGTTTGCAGTTTTTTGGGAAAAGAGAAGCTCGCATATAATTCAGAAGAATACTGTTTTAGGGTCTCTATCTTTGGAAAGCTTTTCCATATTTTTCTCTTTCTTCTTCATTGTACTTTGATCTCAGAATTATTATCTCTAGACGAAGGTTGCTGGGTTTTCTCTCATTTGGGTTTCCCAGGTGAAAAAAATTCTCGTGTTATTGTTTTGTGCTTTGTCTATCTTCTAGTGATCCTATTGATAAATGCAATTACGATATATTGCTATAATCTTTAGAAAATCTAACATGGTATCAGAGCAGTGCTAGAAGAAGCCATTGCCGAAACTCTGTTGGAAACCTGTTAGAACTAGGGTTTCATCTTTCAAGGTCTTCACTCAACCTTTTGGCAGAAAAAGAGCCTTGGGAATTTCGCTCTAAGGAGAGTGCATCTTTTGGTGAAGACATAATTCAATTCTGAGAATTTTTAATTTTGTCCTAATTCTATAGCTGCAATATAAATTAGGGTTTTAGTTTTTGACCTACTCCCTCCACAGTTTTGGCTCGACTCTACCTCTTCTCAACTTGCCTTTCTATGGCGCATTTATCCGTTGAGTCAGTTTTCCAAAACTCAAACCTTCCGTTTTGACCTAGTCTCTGCTTGGGTTTCAGATCCAGATCTACAGTCAAGATGATCAGCATGAAGTTTGAAGATCGTCTGGTAGGGGCCTCCAACTTCATCCACTGGAAGTATAGGGTTCTTCTTCTACTGGAAGAAAATGACCTATTACCGTTTGTAAATGAAAAGGTCCCAGAATCTGAAGCCAAAGAAGACAAACCTCGTTGGAGGAAGAATGATGCCAAAGCAAGAAGGATTTTGGTGGACTCAGTTAGAGATCACTTGGTTCCTTAGATCTCAGAAAAGAAGACAGCAAGGAAGATGTTCAAAACCTTAAAGAAGTTATTTGAACATAATAATATCAATGTGACTCTTACATTGAGGAATAAACTATCGAATATGAAGATGACGAAGTCCGAGAATATTGCCTCATATTTCATGAGGATCATCGAACTCCGGGACAAGCTAAAGTCCAGTGGAGACAATCTTGAAGAAAAGGATCTCGTTATGACCACCTTAAATGTTCTCCCACCATATTGGGAGTCTTTCATCCAAACTATAAGTGGTCGGACCAAGTTGCCCAAATTTGATAAGCTATGGGCAGAATGCACTCAGGAAGAAACAAGAATCACAGCACGCCAAAGATTTCATGGCGCTCAACCTGAGGAGAATCAAGCTTCATATCTCATCCCAAGAAAGGCAAGGGAAGGGGAAGGAAGCCCTTCAATCACAAGCATCAAGATAAGAGATCAAGTCCTTCCCCAGATCAAAAGAAACAAGAGAAGAAGGATTTATCTCAGATACAGTGCTGCAGGTGCAAGAAATACGGTCATTGTGCCAGTAGCTGTCCAAGTTCAATCAAAAGGAAGCATGAAGCTTCAACTGCTGATGTAGAAGAAGATCCTCCTCACAAGAAGCCAAGGAAGGATGATCGTTTGGAGTTCTTCTTCTAAGAAATGATATGAAGATCCAGATTGTGATGATTGTCAAGCAAGCATATGAAGATCAATGGACTCTGACAGTGGGAGCCCACCCACAAAACTACAAAAGATAAGTATTTGATTTTACATGGTCTAGTAGATCAGATCTGTTTTTTTTTTAAATATATTTTATAGATATAAATTTCTAAATTCAGGTAGTTAAATAGCCTGTCATGCTGCACAACCCATCTAGGATGACAACTCCTTTATAACACACTGGAGTAAACACACTCTTAATGGTATGCTATAATGGAGACCATAAGCATCCGAATAATGGCCTTACGTGTGTTGTGTTGAAGCTTTGACAAAAAGGTTGCCTACATTATTTTGTTAATACATTGATTATGAATCATCGCTAACCATCTGACATGATTTGACTTGTAGGGAATGCCATGGTCTACAAGGACAAGTGATCCCATTGATATACGGATGAAACAGATGCAGAAAGCCTCTAGAAGCATGTATTATGACTTCCAAACCCAAAATAATCTCTTGCAGAGATTTGGTGATCAGAAGTGGAAAGCTTTTACGAATGTCGGTTTATTGGCTGCTTCAACACGATTTACTCAACCTACTTCTGAGAGACAGGGAGAGCTATCCCTCAAAGACGAGGATTCAAGTCTATTACATATGAGAAACCCGATGAAACTGCTATCATTGATGAACCCGGTCGTCACCAGGATGGATAGTTACTTTCCAGTATACATTCATGTGCCCAAGTTAGAACCTTCAGGAAAGAAGGAAACATTCGTGGGATATTGCAAGCCTTCAAAGGCTTACAAAATATACACCCCAGGATTGAGGCAAATCGAAGTCAATTGGGATGTAACCTTTGAAGAAGAAATGGCTATCCAAAAAGGAAGAGGATCAAATATGGAGATCGATGACGATGAAGAGATGAGATCATCTCCCCTCCAAACAGTAAGAGGGAGTCTGAAGAAATGAATAAACCGATTAGACCCATTGATCCAGTTGAGCCAGATGATGCTCCCACAAGATATGACAATAAGCTGGAAAAGACCCAAATGCGCACGACTGAATTTGCAGAATGTAGAAGAGCATGATGCACCGCATGGAGCAGATGGGAGCATTGAAAAATACAAGGCAAGATTTTTTGCTAGAGAGTTCTCTCAGAAAGAGGGAGTCTATTATGATGAGACATTTGCTCCTATGGCTCGATACACTTCCATCAGATCAATCATTGCTATTACTTTAGGAATGGGATGGAAGCTATATCAGATGGATGCTAAGACAACCTTTCTTAATGACATTGTTGATACATTACTTCTTGGGATTAGAAGTATGATAAAGGCAGAAGAAGATTTTCCTAGGTCAAGGAAATTACACCATGGATATGCCGAAGAGATTCAGAATGTTAGATTGCAAGTCCATAGCTACTACTTTGATGGGTGCAAATTTGAATAAGCTGAGAGATTCTGCTTCAGATTCAAATTTGATTGATCCCACTATCTATCACCAGTTGATTGGGTCCTTGATGTATCTGAGTAACACCAGACCAGATATTTGTTTTGTTGTGAATGCCCCCAGTCAGTTCATGTGTGAACAGAGGCAGATTCACTGGACTGTTGCAAAACATGTGATCGGATACTTACATGGAACTGTGGGATATGATCTACGATATGATTCAGATTGTGACTTGAGATTTTAAGGGTTTACAATCTCAGATTGGTACAGATGCACTACAGATAGGAAGAGCACTTTAGGATGCTGTTTCAGTTTGAGTTCTGCAGTAATTTCCTAGTACAATAAGAAGCAGAACTCAATAGCTCTCAGTACTGCAGAGGTCGAGTATATGGTTGCTAGTTCAACAGCTCGAGAAGCAGTTTGGCTTCGTAAACTTCTTGCAGGATTGTTTGGCCAGATTCCAAAGCCAACCGTGATTCACTGTGATAACCAAAGTTGTGTGCAGATGTTAGTGAATCCTGACAAGTCGAAGCACATAGAGATTCAATATCACTTCATATGTGATATGGCGCAGAAAGGTGCGGTCGAGCTACAATATATTCTGATAGATGACCAGACTGCAAATGTTCTCACCAAGCTTCTTCCCAGGATGAAATTTGAATACTTTCACGAAAGACTTGGAGTAGACGAGAACATATCTGTCCTTGAGAGGGAGAGATGACTGAGAGACACTTACCATACCTTTTCCCAGGTACCTCTGCGCGTCCAGGTTCTCAGCCAGGTATGGGAGAAATCCCATCAACAGATGAGACAGAAAGGTAGTAGATGGTCGGGTTCATACAGGTGCTTTTGCTCGTCTAGGTGCTTAGCCAGGTATGGGAGAAATCCCATAGATGAGTCGGACAGGTAGCAGATCACCGTATGATTGCACAGGTACCTCTACTCGCTCAGTTTCTTAGCCAGGTATGGGAGTACCCCATCGGCAAATGAGACAAACAGGTAATAGATGGTCGTGCACATGTGCTCATCCAGGATCTCTAGGCAGGTATGGAAGTATTCCATCGACAATAGAGACAGATAGGAAGCAAAATATTTTCTCCTAGACATACAGATAGAACAAATTCATAAAGATGATAGAGACAATATAGATGTACAGATGAAACCCAGATGATCATAATGCGGATGAAGACCGAAGAATACCTTCCTTGTTGAGAGGGAGTGTTGGAGTTTGTGCAACTTCAAAAGCTATTCTTATTGTCCTCCTTCAGGAGTTGAACTTGTTGTAATCATTAATATAAACTCCAGAAAGAACAATGTATGCATTGGGGTGAAAAGCCAACAATAAAAGAATAAAATATAAATTATGAAATATAAAATTATATTGCTCCCCCAAGTGAAGTCGGCCCCGGTTAAATCTTGGGTGGGAAAACAGTATAAATAGGAGGCACCCCTCCTCATTATTTCACATAGTAGCAACATAGCAGCTTAGTGAAGTTCGTAGTTTTCTGGGAGAGAGTGCAACTACACAACAACTCAGAGAAGTTCGTAGTTTTCTGGCAAAAGAGAGAAGCTCACATATACTGCAGAAGAAGGCTGTTTTAGGGTATCTATCTTTGGAAAGCTTTTCCATATTTTTCTCTTTCTTCTTCATTGTACTCTGATCTCAGAATTATTATCTCTGGATGAAGGTTGCTGGGTTTTCTCCTACTTGGGTTTCCCAGGTGAAAAAAATAATCCTGTTATTGTTTTGTGCTTTGTCTATCTTCTAGTGATCTTGTTGATAAATGCAATTAAGATATACTCCTGTAATCTTTAGAAAATCTAACAGGGGAAAATGTAATGACCCCCAACCAAATATGAACTAATGTTTTGCCAACTACGTATGGAGTTTGGTTTAGGACTTATGTTAAACACTTTGCAACATTGTTCAAATTCCACTGAATATTGTCCAAATCTAGTAGACTGATTTTGCATTGATTTACCATGAATGTTTTTATGGTTGTGTTCAACACTCATGGAACATAATTTGACTACCAAATGTGCACATAAAAAATAGACATATTTATTTAATACTCAGAAATACACTCACACAAACCTAGGAATATATTTGGCAATTTGCAATTTTTTATTGCCTGTAACAGTAGTACAAATAGGTGTTTAAAATAAGATTCCAAGTGTACTTTCAGGTCTGAGTTTGACTGTTTGTTACAACTGCCTAGTACAATGATTTATCAAATATTATGTATCTTCCAGTCTTCCAATTGATATCTGCTGAGTCTATGATTTATCGAATTTTATGTTTCAAATTTTAAATGTGAATGTTCATTGTTCAATGAAAGATTGAATTTAGAGTTATGAATCATGATTCATAATTTATGAAGAAATCTGAAATATGCATGTATGATGTGATTGTGATATGTTTTTTATTAGAATACACACACACACACACACACACTCACACATTACCCCTGACATACCTAAGTACCCTGTTTCAAAAAGTGGCGTCCTCATCCTTGTCCCTGTACCCAATTTTCCTAGTAGCTTAGCCTTTCGCAAATCAAGCCTCCCGGTGTTGTTTGAAAGGGATGTATAATTGGAAACCATCTTCGAGAGTCCTTTCCAAAAGACAACTCAAGATGGGCTTTTAAACCCATTGAGGTAATACATATTACATTGTGCCATTTGTGTTCCCATGGCATAGTTATCTTGTTGGACTGAAGTACTTCCTCACCTTTATTGGTGATTTTTCTTTATTTCTATGGTTCCATAACACCATTAAATCCAAGGATTAGGTGTTTGACATCAAAACCCTCGTTGAATCTTAATGTAAGTAGAAGATCAAGTGTCTTTGGTCTGATAGGGGTGAAAGAATACATTGATAATGCCTTCCATGAATTTCATCTTTCTCATGGTAGTAGATTGTTCCTTATATTCAACAAAGTGTTGTGGTTGAGTAGAAGATTAGGGCCATCACGGGAGTGCCTTGTTGTATGCTTCACTCTTAAAAGATGAAGCCTTCCTTGTGTGGCGAAGTGGTTATTTATGAAACATTTATCATCAATTGCACATTGAGTTGTGTTGTATATGGTATGACTCCTTATGAGTGCTTACATGGGCATAAGCCCTATATTTGACATTTCATGATTTTTGGATAAGTTACGTGGATCTACGACACACTATCTCCTTTGTGCATTGTACTCATGTAGGGGGAATCATCTTTATGAGCTTGTTACTGACCATGTGAAAGTTTTTCTTAGTTTTCAGCCACCGGTTTCAATCAATGTTCCCCCAAGGTTCCGGGACTGCGGGACGCGGGTTCGGGGAGACGCACATTCGGGACGTGTGGAGACCACCCCCAAATTTTAGAGAAATTCAGCGGGGACAGCGGGACGCGATAGTCATACAAATTTTAAAAATATTAAAAATATGAAAAATATAAATCCCAACAATAACAAACATTCATCATTCTGGAATCTGCAACCATGCAATGTAAATGCAAAATTCAAAGTTCAAACACATTACAGGATTCATCAAGATTATCATTATATTAATAATAATTTATAAATCTATTATGTATCAATATGAATCTAGGATTAACATGCACATCATATTTGATAATCTTCAGATTTGACTTTTAAGTTTTAAAGTTTTAAGTGATTGAAAATGAATCAATGATACTAGAATCTAGATAGTATGATATTGCACATCAACAAAATAATTAAAGTTTTAATTTTTAATTTTAAACAAACATTGCAAATTGCAATAAATTTAAAATGACTAAACTAATAAACACTGAACAATAAACAATAACACTAAAGGTCAAAGACATTGAAATACTTCCACAATAAGTTATATTATCAGTTATAAATAAAAATATCAGTTATATTATCAGTTATATAAATAATATCAGTTATATTATATAAGTTTATAAAATTTATAATTTTAATGAAATATTTAAATTTTTTTAACTTTTTTTTTAAATTAAGAAAAAAAATTAAAAAAAATCGAAAATATCCTTTGGAAGTCTCGGCGAAGTTTTGGAGTTTCGGGGCGGGACGCCCACAAGTTTCAAAGTTTTGGGGCGGGACGCCCACAAGTTTCGGAGTTTCGGGGCGGGACGCCAGGAAGTCCCCCCAAGTTTCGCCGAGTTTCGCCACCCACCGAAACGTTTCGGCCTGCGTCTCGCCAAAACAGGGACGTCCCGAAACGTTTCGGAGTCCTCGGGACGCCCGAAACACCGAAACGCGTCCTCGACCCTCCGGGACGCGTCCTCGTGTAACACTGGTTTCAATGTAAAATTTTTCACTGTTTAATGCCCAAGCCAGATTTAATGAAGGATGGAAATTGCACAATATTTTAGACAAATAAAAAACACTACTGTAACTCACATTTAATGACAAAAAATAAAATGATAAAGGCACACCATATATTTCAGACTCAGAGATTTTTGGCAAACTTGCCCATTAAAAACCCACAAGGGGAAAACTTGTTAGGCGAGAGATTTTTATTTCTTAAGCAAAATATAGAACAAGTACAACAGAAAATACAACTTATCTCCACTGCAATAAATGCACCTAGAACCTCCTCGAAATTTGTCCCAAATTCCTCCACGATTTTTGTGCCAAACCAAAACCTTGTTCTTTGTGCCCATGGCCTTGAAAACAGTGCAGAAATCACACCTCGATTTTTGTGCAAAAGGTACAGTCTATACAGACTGTATGGACCTCGAAAATCGTGCCTGATTACGACCTCGTTTTCTGTGCCAACCTTCTAAGGATTCGTGCCTAGAAAGTCCTCAACTCGTGCCCCAAAATTTTTGTTGTACGGTCACATCGGGATGCTTGCCGGACTAAAACTCTTTGCCTCGAAATCTGTGCTGTCTGGAAAACTGTGCTGCCTCGAAATTCATGCCTCTTCTCTCTCCCTTCTCTCTTCTTTGCTCTCTTCTCAAAAGTGATTTTCCTTTCCTTGCCTTTTTGGTGAAAACCCTAGGGTAAATGAATGGTCTTCTAATCCAACGGTTGAAATTGGATAAGATGAGTGGATGAGATTAAATGCTCATTAAATCTCATTTAAAATTAATTTCACTCACCTCACTTAAATTTTCCAAAAAGTGACTTTATTCTCTAAAGTAAAATTAAATGCTCATCTCAAGTCATTTAATGCAAGGGTCACTTTATTTCCCCCTTTTAAGTGACTAAGTCTAAAGTCACCTAGGGGAACACTTTCATAGGTACAAAAAGCAACACTTCCTCTTACCGAGGAAAGTGTTCTGCACCACTCCCAACCTGTCTCTGAAGAAGACAAACTTGCCTCTCCCTAAAGATTTTGTCAGAATATCTGCAACTTGCTCATCAATGGAAATGTACTGCAATGTCACTGCTCCTCTCTGAACATAATCTCGAATGAAATGATGCCTGATCTCAATATGCTTTGACCGGTCATGAAAAACTGGATTTTCAGAGAGTTGGATGCAACTGATTGTGACAGTAAATCAATGTAGGCCTCAGCTCCTGATCAAATAAATCCACTAGCAACTTGCGAAGCTACAACGCCAATGTAGGCCTCTGCAGAACTCAAAGCAGCAAACTTTTGCTTCCGACTGAACCACGACACTGCTGCTAAGCCCAAATCGAAACAACATCTGGAAGTGCTCTTCTGGTTTGCCATAGTGCTCTGCCCAATCTGAATCTGTGAAGCCAATCAACCTGATCCTATCCGACCTCCTGTAGTCCAGACCATACTCCACTGTACCTGCAAGGTAACGCAACACATGTTTTTCGGCTACCCAGTGCACTCTCCTAGGCTCAACCATGAATTGACTGAGAGTGTTCAGCGCAAAACACAAATTTGGCTGAGAGTTGACCAGATACATCAATGAACCAATGAGCTAACGATATAGTGTAAGATCCACCAACTCTCCCTCAAAAGCATGAAGCTTCTTCCAATTGGTGACCATCGGTGTAGACATCGACCTGCAATCCTCCATCCGAAATCTCCTCAGAATATCAACAACATACTTTCCCTATCCCAGGAAAATATGTCCAGTCTCCTGCCAAACCTCCAATCCCAAAAAATAGTGCATCAACCCAATGTCTGTCATCTCGTACTTTGAAGCAAGATCTTTCTTGCAAGGTGCAATAGGTCTCTCTCCCCCTGTGATAAATAGATCATCCACATACAATAGAAGAATGAGCGGATCATCTCCAACCATGATGAAATAGAGATTTGGATTTGCCTCACTCTTCTGAAAACCCATCCGCTGCAAGTAAGAGTCAATCCTGGAGTACCAAACTCTAGGAGCTTGCTTCAACCCATACAAGGCTTTCTTCAACCTGCACACATGAGACTCTCTCCCATGAATCTCAAAGCCCTGAGGCTGCTCAACATACACCTCCTCTTGTATGATTCCATTGAGAAATGTGGTCTTCACATCCATATGATCGATCTTCGAACCCATTTTCGCAGCAATGGAAATCAATGCCCTAATTGAAGTATAACGAGCAACTGGAGAAAAGGTCTCATCATAGTCAACTCCCTCAACCTGTGAAAACCCCCGCGCCACAAATCGAGCCTTGTACTTCTCCACACTACCATTTGTAGCATGTTTTAGCTTGTAAGACAACGAGAAGTCACCACTAACTTCCCCTCCGGTCTCGGAGGAGAAGTCCCAAATATCGTTCTTCATGATGGAATGGTCTTCATCCATCATGGCATCTCTCCAAACATGATGCTGGGAGGCCTCCTCAAAAGTAGAAGCCTCTGAATCATGAAGACTAGCCACTAATGCCATGCCCAATGTGTCTGGCATCTGAATAGTCCCCACTGGCTCCTTGGGTGTCCCAAACTCTCGTGCTTCCTTCAAGGTGTCCCGAAGCCACTTAGGCTTCTTCTTCCCTGAAGGATGCTCCCACACTAGTTTGTCCTCATCTGATGAACTACCAGAGGTAGAAACCCCAGTAACTTGTGAACCAAAAGTTGGTGTAGCAACAACTTGTGAACTCTTTGATCCTAAAGCTTTGTACGGTGAACCTGTAACCTGAGACCCAAAACCTGTCCTTGAAGATCCTGCTGTCTGAACCACTGAAACTGGAGAACTTGTGCCCATACTGTGTGGTCCAGTAACCCCGGAAACCTGTGGACCTGTAACATAGCTCTAGCTGCTCCAACAATAGATCTGTTCTTCCTTTCTGCCACTCCATTTTGCTAAGGAGTGTATGGAATTGTCAACTGCCTCCGAATGCCCTCCTGTTTGCAATATCCATCGAACTCCTTGGAGGTATACTCTCCCCCGTTATCCGATCTAAGAGCCCGTATCTTCCTCCCTGTCTGGTTCTCCACAAGAGCTTTGAACTCTTGGAACCTCTGCAAGACCTCTTCAGATTTCTTCCTCTTTAGGAAGTAGATCCAGGTCTTCCTGGAATGGTCATCGATGAATGTCACAAAGTACTCGTATCCTCTCAAAGAAACATATGACATTGGTCCACACAAATCAGAATGTATCAAGTCACGAAACCCTGCTGACCTGCTATCACTGCTAGGAAAAGCAGTCTTCGTGTACTTTCCCAAAGCACACCCTCTGCATACCTCATTGTGGTCCGTGCTGAACTCTAGCAACCTTGTAACCATAAATCTCAACATATGCAAAGCTAGATGATGCAGATGGGCCATTCTCTTATGCCACAACTCACAAAGCTCGCTGTCGTTGCTATGTGCCAAGGCATGCTGAGGCTGAAACAAGAGCTTGTACAGTTTCCCACATCTGACTCCAATGGTGTAGGAAGCAGATGGTCCTGCAGTCTTGGGAAAGACATGCACATGTCCATCCAGGAAGGACACCCCAAGACATCGATCCTCAATCATGGAAACTGAAACCAAGTTCCTTTTCAGCCCAAGTGCATACTATCTCTCAAAACCATGGGACTCATGGACTCCCTCTGAAAGGTAATGGTCCCACACCCAACTACTCTGACAGCAGAGTCATCTCCCAACACTACCTCCACATTAGTCTTTACCTGTGAAAGCTCGAAGAACATCTCTCAAGCACTTGTCATGTGGCTCGAAGCTCCACTATCGATATACCATGTGCTGGAGGTGGATGCACTGTAAGAATGGTTTATTAACAAGGAATACTCCCTCTCACTATCAATATCCGCACTGGTGATGATGTATGTTCTCTCTATATCAACATGTCCAGTGCAAAGAGAAAACTCTCTCTCAAATCTAGCTGCAAAATCCTCAACCTCTGTCGAAGCTGTTGTCTGCTGTTGCTTCTTCTTCTTCTTCTGTGGACACTGCCTAGCATAGTGCCTCATCTTCTGACAAGCAAAGCACTTCACAGTGCTCAGATCCTTCTTCTGCCCATCCTGTAGCTTGGCCCCACCCTTCTTGGGACCCTTCTTGATCTTCTTCTTCCCCTTTGCTGTCAAAGCCACATCTTCCTCATATGCTCTCTCTCTATCAACATGTCCAGTGCAAAGAGAAAACTCTCTCAAATCTAGCTGCAAAATCCTCAACGTCCGCCGAAGCTGTTGTTTGGTTCTTCTTCTTCTTCTTCTTTTGCGGACACTGCCCAGCATAGTGCCTCATCTTCTAACAAGCAAAGCACTTTACAATGCTCAGATCCTTCTTCTGCCCATCCTGGTGCTTGGCCCCACCCTTCTTGAACTTTTTCTTCCCCTTTGCTGTCAAAGCCACATCTTCCTCATCTTCCCTACTAGTAGAAGCACTGCCCTGCACAAGACCCGTCCGAGTCTCCTCTTGAACAAAATCATCACATATTCTGTCCCATGTGGGTAAGTTCTCCCTAGCCACCAAAGCCTCCACAAACACAACCCAAGGCTTTGAAACCCCATTCAAAGCTGTCCATACTAGCTCTGCATTAGGAACAACCTCCCCCATTGTGGCAAGCTCATCTCTCACCTGAGAGATCCTAGTAAGGTAAGATATCACAACCTCCCCTTTGACCATCTTGATTCTTTTCTACTTCTCCCTCAAAACCATCTTCCTATTCTCGTTTGAGCTTTGAAACAAGCCAGTCAAAAGTTAAAACATCCCACATCTGAAATGCACAGGTCTTACTAGATATGTGAGGAATCACATGGTCTTTAACTGCATCTAGGATTATTCTTCTAGCTTTTATGTCCTTGTTGAAGGCGGTAACTGCTGCTGCATCAGTGGTAGGGGGGAGTAGCAATGGGATTTGCTGTAGTGTTATGAACCACTTCATCCCACAACTCATTCTCCTCCAATATCAACACAATCCTAGCTTTCCATGGGACAAAATTTCCAGCCCCATCAAGCCTATCCTTCATCCTAAGTTCAGTAGCCATTATCTCTGCTAAGTTCAAGTTTCAACAAAATGCTGCTCACTGTCAAAAGAAATTTTCCGAGTTCTGGAAATTACTTTTTGTTTGCAAAAAATTATTTTTCTGCCAAACATTGCTCTGATACCATGAAATTTTTTCTCAGTTTTCAGCCACCGGTTTCAATGTCAAAATTTTCATTGTTTAATGCCCAACCCAGATTTAATGAAGGATGGAAATTGCACAATATTTTAGATAAATAAAAAACATTGCTGAAACTCACATTTAATGAGAAAAAATAAAATAATAAATGCACACCATAAATTTCAGACTCGGATATTTTTGGCAAATTTTCCCAGGAAATACCCACAAGGGGAAAACCTGTTAGGAGAGAGATTTTTATTTCTTTAGCAAATTATAGAACAAGTACAACCGAAAATACAACTTATCTCCACTGCAATAGATGCACCCAGAACCTCCTCGAAATTCATGCCAAATGCCGCCTCTACTTCTGTGCCAAAATAGAACCTCGTTTTCTATGCCCACAGGCTCCAAAACAGTGCAGAAATCAGACCTCGATTTATGTGCAAAAGGTACAGTCCGTATAGACTATACGGACCTCGAAAATCGTTCATGAGTATGCCTCATTTTTGTGCCAACCTTCTTGGGATTTGTGCCCATAAATTCCTCGAAACGTGTGTCCCAAAAATCTTGTTGTACGATCACCTCGGTATTGCGTGCTGAACTAAAACTCTTTGCCTCGAAATCCATTCTGTCTCAAATTTTAGTTTGCCTAGAAAAATGTGCTGCCTTGAAATTCGTGCCTCTTCTCTCTCCCATCTCTCTTTTCCACTCTCTTCTCAAAAGTGATTTGCCTTTCCTTGCCTTTTTGGTGAAAACCCTAGGGTAAGTGAATGGTCTTCTAATCCAACGGTTGAGATTGGATAAGATGAGTGGATGAGATTAAATGCTCATTAAATCTCATTTAAAATTAATTTCACTCACCTCACTTAAATTTTCCAAAAAGTGACTTTATTCTCTATAGTCAAATTAAATGCTCATCTCAAGGATTCCCCCTTTTAAGTGACTAAGGCTAAAGTCACCTAAGGGAACACTTTCCTAGGTACAAATATCAATAACATCATGAGGCTATCTTTAATGAGCCTGTTCCTCATGGTTTGGCATGGTCTGTTCCTTCACTTCTTTTCGCTGATTAGCGACATGTGTCAATGAACACACAAAACATGTCTATTCTTCTTCTTCTTCAATGAAGTTAGTTGTTGATGACTCTTAACTTGTAGTGGATCTTACCACATCTTCATTTAATTTTGGTGCATCCATGAGTACCTTTTGGAGCTCTTCTTTTGGATAGTCATCAGGGACTTATGGCCTACTTGATCAACCAACTCCTTTTTGTTTCGAAGGTCTTTTCTAGCTTACCCTATTTTGATGAGGATGTGCATCCTAGTGATGAGCTTTCTTCTAATGATGATGAATCCTCTTTTGATGAGCAGTCTAGTGATTTACTCTCTAGATGTGCAACATAGGGATATCTAGGTTAGTGATTAACATATTTTGTTTGTAGTTGCTGGTGTTGGATGACGATGATGATGATGAAAATGATCCAATTACTTCACTGTTGCCATCATATAAGTTGCCACTATGTAATATTACACACTTGTACACATACACTCAAAGTGGAGATCCATGTGGGTTGTATTTTTTGTTTTACCAACCTTTTTTCAAACAAATTGTGCGTAGTCACTTGACTCTTCCTTAGGGTTCTTGATTGCCCTTTTTTCTTCTAAGATGTTTGAGATCATTGATTCTAAATATGATGAATGAAACCTACCAAGAGTAAACACGTTGTTTTGATACTTGAAAAACACCTTAAACAACACAACCGTTGCATCTTTTTCACCAATTTTCACTCCTATTTCCACTAATCGAGTCATCAATTATCTCCTAGTATTTATATGACTGGCTAATATTACACACTTTTACACATACACTCAAAGTGGAGATCCATGTGGGTTGAATTTTTTGTTTTACCAACCTTTTTTCACACAAATTGTGCGTAGTCACTTGACTCTTCCTTAGGGTTTTTGATTGCCCTTTCTTCTTCTAAGATGTTTGAAATGATTGATTCTAAACATGATGAAGGAAACCTACCAAGAGTAAACACATCGTTGTGATACTTGAAAAACACCTTAAACAAAACAATCGTGGCACCTTTTACACCAATTTTCACTCCTATTTCCACTAATCGAGTCATCAATTATTTCCTAGTATTTATATGACTGGTTAATATTACACACTTTTACACATACACTTAAAGTGGAGATCCATGTGGGTTGTATTTTATGTTTTACCAACCTTTTTTCAAACAAATTGTGTAGTCACTGGACTCTTCCTTAGGGTTCTTTATTGTCCTTTCTTCCTCTAGGATGTTTGAGATGATTGATTCTATACATGACGAAGGCCGCCTACCAAGAGTAAACACATTGTTGTGATACTTGAAAAACAACTTAAACAATACAACCGTGGCATCTTTTTCATCAATTTTCACTAATTGAGTCATCAATTATCTCCTAGTATTTATTTACACCATTTGACACAGTAAAACCAAAAAAATGTTTTTCACCAAGGTATTCTTGCATTTTGAACTTTAGTCTCAACATTTTTCAATTGTCACACAAATTTCTTGGGAAGATTTTAAAAGGTAAGTGACGTGTCTATGTATCGAATAGTGCTTGTCTAGTGATGATGTGGGAAAAACACAAACACGAGCAGAGTTCTACACCAAAGGCATGAAAAACCAAATTTCCGACTTATTTCTCAGTAAACAATCATGGGCTTATACCGCTTTACGAGAAAACCAATTCAACAAACATGGAGAGAAAAGCTCACCAAATCTTGGAAACTAGCAACTAATTACAATAACAGCCACTGAGTGGACCAACCCAAATACAACATAGTTGAGTCTCTGGCTTACATAAAAGAGTGTGCTTAATCACAAATTTCAACACTTTTCTAGAGGTGCAACCAACGTAATATTTGTTAGATTGTGTTAGGATATTTAGACACTTAGGAGTTAGTTAAGATCAACTTGTGTAATATATCCGTTAGGTAAAAGTGTGTTTCTTTAGTATGCATTAGTATGCATTTGTAAATATTCTAATCCGACGGTCACGATCTGTTCTAGACATAGAGTGATCCGACGGTTCAACTTCTCTTAGATCATACCTACCATTGATCCGTGGCGTAACACCCGATTGGTCTATGATCTCTATTTAAAGAGCATAGAGGGTCCTTGGGTAGTTGATCGATTATGAGAAGCTCATGTAACTTTCTTTCTTTTGCATAATAAATTGCTCCAAGTAGCTATTCGGCTGGGGCCGTGGACTGTTTCCCTCTCGAGGGTTTTAACCACGTGACAAACATCGGTGTGTTGATCTGTGATCTATTTGTGTGAAGCTGTTTTTGAAGGTGTTCGGTCTTTTGGGAGTACCCTGTGTACCCGAACATGGTATCAGAGCTTTTATGAAGAGCCGCTTTTGGTTTTGATCAAGATCTGGAATCGATGTTGCCGAAACTTTGAAAGGGTTTCTGGTTCTGGATTTTCTGTGCATTTTTGGCGTGTGGGAGCTGTTCCATTGCGTTCGGAGCGTCGTTTTCATTGGGAAATAGTTTTCGTTTCACCGAAAACTGTTTTCGTTTGCTTAAGAAACACCCATTTCGGCAAATATGAAGGTATAATGTTACAGTGACGGATTTGTTTTTTTTAAATCTCTCATATTTTACCAGTTTATTATTAGATCTTTTATGTTTTAGTCTTGGACTGTTGTTTTCCCTGACTGTGTATGCTCTTTGCCGTGCATCTTGCGCGATCGCGGGGAATCAGAAACAGTAAGGGAAAGTTTTTTTTCCTTGTCTTCTCGGCTACGTATGCTCTTTGCCATGCACTTTGTGCGATCACGGCAAATCAGAAACAACGAGAAAACTTGAAAACGTAGACTTTCCGGGTAAGCTAACCAAGATCTAACCCCATTGTGTGGAAAAAGATTTTTTTGTTTTTGTTTTTCGTTTTTTTTTGTGATTTGCAGGAAAAGAAAGCAAGCACGAAAAACGAGAGAGAAGAGTACAAAAAAAAGGCCCCCTTCCTCTTTCCATACTTTTCTATTTTCTATTTTCAAGTTACTTTATTGTAAAAGTGCATCTCACATAAATAAAATAAAATAAAAGTAAGTCACTTAAGTCTTTTAATTTATTATCGCACTAATTAAAAGTCACATTATTGTAAAAATGAATATCACTTATTCTACAAAAGTGATTCACTTCAAAAGCAACTTTATTGTAAAAGTGATTGTCAAAAGTTGATATTGGGAAGATGGGGCTTCCTTTTTTTAGTTGGTCAAGTTAATATCTGCCACGTCACTATTGGAGACATCTTCAACATTTTCTTTGATCAAGCATAACTTCATCATCCAGAATCAGTTTTAAGTGCCGTTTTTTTTAAAACCGCATATTTTTTCGAGCTCTTTGCATCCAGACAGTTAGTTTCTGTTCTTTCAACCATTATTTTACAGTATGGCCGCCCCTTGTGATATCATACTTACAAGTTCTAACTATTTCTCATGGAAATCTCATATGGAAGATGTTCTACAAAGTAGGGGACTTTTCAGGATAACCTCAGGGAAAGAAACATAATTCACTGATGATGATAAGAAAATTAAATGGGCAAATAGATGTGATGAAGCTCGTGGATTGATTGGGATGTCAATCTTTATTGATTTGCGATTCCACATATCTAGCATTGATGAACCTAATAAAGCTTGGGAAAAGTTGGAATGTATGTGTAGTAAACACAATGAAATTCGGGGTCATCAACTTGAGAATGAGTTGCTTTCCTTGAATCCAAATGATTTTTCATGCATTCAAGACTATTTATCTAAGTATAAAACTCTTAGACTCTTATGTGCAGAATGCAAGATTAAGAAAGAAGACAAACAATGCATTTATCATATTCTTACCAAACTTGGATCTGCATATTCTGTTTTTGTATCTACATTCTACTCCATGAAAGAATCATTGACTGTAGCTAGCTATCAAGAGCCTCGCCTTGAATCCTTTTGTAATTCCTTAATTAGGGAGCAAGATAAGCTCATTCATCTTGGAATAATTAACTATGCAGATACATTTGGGAAAGCCTTATTGTCCCAACAGAAAGAAAAGTCCAAGCCTTCCAAGAAACATAATTTTCACAATAATAAGCCAAACAACAAGGGTCCCAAACCCTCTCAGTCAGCTCCTCCTTTAAAAAATGACAAAGGATCCAAGCAAAAAGGAAAGAAGACTGAGCGTCATTGCAATTTTTGTGGGAAAGATAATCATGATGAATCTAAATGTTTTAAGAAGATGGCAGCCTTGGAAGCAACAATGAAGAAGCACCACATCAGCCTAGATTCGTCTTCAGAATCTACTTCACATGGACATGCACTTTGTGCCTCTGGTTACTCTTATACTGCATCTTCTTCTTCTATTTCAATTGAATGGCTCATTGATTCTGGAGCATCTTATCATATGGCTAAGGATCAAGCCATCTTTTCTACTATGCATGAATGTAACACCAAACAAATATTTGTTGGTGATGATAGATCTCTAAGTGTTGTAGGATCTGGAATAGTTCCAGTAGAAAATGGTCATTTTAGTGATGTACTATGTGTTCCAAAAATTTCCTGCAATTTGTTACCAGTCTATCAAATTACTCATTCAGGTGAAGGTAAAACTATGACGTTTATACCTCACCAAGCTGTAATCAAGGATTTTAAAAATCCTCAAAATATCCTTGCTACTGAAACTATTGATGATATTACCAGGTTGTACAAATTAACAACTTTGGGTCATCACCTTTTCTTTCAATTTTTGTTGCTCATAATGATAACTTGAGCAAACTTTGGCATGAGCGATTTGGTCACTTAAATTATCGCTCATTGCAACAACTATGTAAAGACAATATGGTGATTGGTCTTCCGCTGGTATCTTGCAAGGATGGTGTTTATTCCGGTCGTGTACTCGGAAAACATCATCGGGACAGTTTTGACAAACGTGCCTCTTGGCACGCCTCGGTTTTCTTGGAGCTTGTGCATAGTGACTTGTGTGGCCCTCTTCCATCTGTTTCCTTTTCTGGTTTCAAATATTTCTTAACTTTCATTGATGACTACTCCAGACGCA
>LPNX010630596.1:34530-83354 GCA_001517045.1 Pseudotsuga menziesii
TTCACATGGAAGATTGTACACCAGCCCCTTCTCCCTTCCAGTCTGGAGTCAAACTTCCTGCCACTTGTACTTCCCCTGAAGTAGATGCCACCTTGTATCGTCAGCTTGTTGGTAGTCTTTTATACTTGATTCATTCTCGTCTTGACCTTTCCTTTGTCGTTGGTCGTGTTGCCCGTTATATGCAAACTCCTCATGAAAGTCACTGTAAAGCAGCAAAAAGAATACTTCGATATATTTGAGGTACAATTCAGTTTGGGATTCATTACAGTACAGGGGGAAACCTTTGTTGGTTGGTTTCACTGATTCAGATTGGGCCGACGATCCTGATGATCGAAAGTCTACTGCAGGTTATGTTTTCAGTCTGAGATTTGGACCTGTCACTTGGGCTTGTAAGAAACAACAAGCTCTTGCTCTTTCTTCAGCAGAAGCAGAATATCGAGCGGCAGTTAATGCCAGTCAGACAGCTTAATGGCTTCGACAGATCCTTTCAGAGTTTGGATTCAAGCAGCAACAGCCTACTCCACTTTGGTGCGACAATCAAAGTGGCATCAAGCTTGCCAAAGATCCAGTTCTACATCAGCGCAGCAAACACCTTGAGCTACACATGCACTTCATCAGAAATCTTGTTCATGATAGTGTTATTGAAGTTCTCTATTGCCCTACAGATGATCAAGTTGCAGACATCTTCACCAAGTCTCTTACAGAAGCGAAGTTTTCTAAACTTCGGTCCATGTTAGGAGTTCAGGAATGTGTCCTTAAGGGGGGATAGGCTCTAATGCCTCCTTCCTTCTCCTAATAGTGTCACTTTTGTAAATCCTTCAATCCTATCCCAAGTTGTTCTTAAGGGGGGATGTTAGGATATTTAGACACTTAGGAGTTAGTTAAGATCAACTTGTGTAATATATCCGTTAGGTAAAAGTGTGTTTCTTTAGTATGCATTTGTAAATAGTCTAATCCGACGGTCACGATATGTTCTAGACATAGAGTGATCCAACGGTTCAACTTCTCTTAAATCATACCTACCATTGATCTGTGGCTTAACACCCGATTGGCTAGTTGATCGATTATGAGAAGCTCATGTAACTTTCTTTCTTTTGCATAATAAATGCTTCAAGTAGCTATTTGGCTGGGGCCGTGGATTGTTTCCCTCTCGAGGGTTTTAACCACGTGACAAACATCAGTGTGTTGATCTGTGATCTATTTGTGTGAAGCGGTTTCTGAAGGTATTCGGTCTTTTGGGAGTATCCTGTGTACTCGAACAGATTGTAACATTTGGATAAATCCATCAAGTAATTTTAGGGTTTGAAATTGATGTTTAGAAGTAGTTGACATGTTCTTGTTTAAATACTTGCTAGTGGGTGACTTATCTATGGCACTTGCAACAGAAGAATATTGTTTAAGACAATATTTGAGTTTGCTAAATTTAATTGTGATAAATGACATGACTACCTTTAAATCTAATTGATGAATGGTAATCTAAAGTATGTATGTCTCATGGCCTTTTTGATATATATATATATAAGTCTGCTGTCGTTTCTTTGCCGTATCGTATTCGACAGTTTTCAAAATTTGTCATATATATTTCCCTCATTGTATCTGTTTCAGTGCAACTTAGCTAAGAGGCAAGGATAAGATCCCAACTGCTTCATGAGAATAGGATCCAATCCCATGTTACACATGAGGTCCATGCCAAACAAAAGCCATAAAAAAATAAGTACACCATACAAATATGAGACTAAATTCTAATATCTCGTGTGAAACAAACCATCGCCTAAAATATATCACTAAAAATCCCTATCATTCCTCCTGACAATAGAAGCATTGGCTTCCAATTCTTTTAGGAGAGAGGGAAAATGTTGTTGCATCTGGTGTCGTGAAATCCAATTAGTTGGATGTAGAATTTGGCCTTCCTTAGCGACAAGTCATCATGTTTAAAACCTGGGTCCTAATCTGTAACAAGTGTAAGTTGACAATTGGAAATAATATCTGTAGGATCACTGGTCAGGATCTCTATCTCCAATGTTGACACATGATATGGTTTGAGAAAATCAACATTGACAACATCATGAAATCCCAAGTGAGATGGAGAGTATAGGTGGAAAGCATTCTCAAAAGCTTGTTGGATGATCGAGTACGTGCCATATCGAATAGGTTTGACCTTACTATATGATTTGTCCTAAAACTGACGTTCATCCAAATGCAACCACACTTTGTAAGTTTGTCACAGACTTGAAAATGATGTGGTATATGATTCTTTTCTTTAGTTTTCTGAAGAATGTGAATGACTTTGGCTTGGAGGTTCTGCAAGTGCTGAACAAAAGTTTGTGCCTTAGCTTGCTCTTTCTGAAGATGTGACGTAGCTGGAAAAGGAAAAGATAAAGGTAATGCATAGGGAGCCAAACGTTGTAATTAGAGACACACTTCAAAGGGAGAATGACCCTTGGATGAGTGAATTGCTCGATTATAGGCATGCTCAATGTGGGTAAGACTCAAATCCCACTTGGATGGAGAGGTATGATGATAGATAAAGAGAGAATGGGCTAAAGTACTGTTAACCACTTCAGTTTTAGCATCAATGTGCAGATGAAAGATAGTGGAAAAATTAAGGGAAGTTCTTAATATTTTTCAAAGGGCACGCCAAAAATGACCCACAAAACTTGACTCACGATCAGAAACAATATTGCTTTAGATCAAAAGAGTGCGAAACAAAGTCAAAGAACATCAGGGTCAAGTCACTAGAAGAACTAGTCTTACGAAATGGAATACACTTAGCCATTTTACTGAATCTATCAACAACCACCAAAATGGATAACAAAAATCCATATAGGACAGTAAATAATAAATGAGTAATAAACAAATAGATATGATACGATTACAATGCCATGAGAGGGTATACTTATATACACATTGACATGTCCTTTCATTAGATCATGCCACTTCACTAATTAATTTATTAATATTAATTGGTAATATTATTATTATTCTTATTATTAATTGATGCTTATTATTTATGTCTATAATAGCACAATGCCACAAAGGATTGATTTTAGGTGGTTTGATCCTTACACAATTTGACAATTCTGTTCAACGGTTAGAAGGTCATATTGTTAGACACTGAGAGGGGGCGTGAATCGGTGTAAAGCAATTTTAGAACTTTTCTTAACTTGTCACAATTAACTACCAATTCATCAGTGCATAATCATTTCATAAACATCTTTCACTTCATCATTCACATAGCATAAGCATTTAAATCATCAAGAACCAAAACACTAAAGAACACAACACCATATAATTTTGTAATCTTTTTGTATTAGTTTTGGTCTGGCTACAACCGTTAGGTAAAATCAGCACCTACTGATACAAAGAGCACCTACTCTGTATCCAGGACCCTGCCTGGTTTTCTTAGACCCTGCTAAGAAGGGTTTGAGGTATCCTAACCTCAAATGCAAGACAAGCTTGCTTTTACAATTAAAGCTCATTGTCACATCATTTCAT
Organism: Pseudotsuga menziesii; assembly: GCA_001517045.1. Classification (NCBI taxonomy): domain Eukaryota; kingdom Viridiplantae; phylum Streptophyta; class Pinopsida; order Pinales; family Pinaceae; genus Pseudotsuga; species Pseudotsuga menziesii. The sequence continues at coordinate 38,026 of LPNX010630596.1, forward strand.
CAATCAACATCACCTATCTCTTCAATCTGCTACCAACTATCTCTTCTCATGCTCATCTGCTCATCATCAACGCTGCTCATTGTCTCAATCTCTGCTCATCATCTCTGCTCCTCACCTCTACTCATTAACGCTGCTCATAATTTGCTTATCATCTGCTCATCATCATTTATTAGGTCTGCTCATGGTTTTGTTTATCAACCTTTGCTGCTTATCAATGTTGCTGCTCATCACTGCTGCTAATCAACCTTTGGTCAATACTTCATCTGCTGGTCATTCTATGCTTGTTGCTGCAACTCTAGGTGATACTTCTGAAGATTGTCACCATCATCATTGTCAAGGAAAGGTCTGGAACATCATGGGGTATGCATTATAGTGTTCAAGGTACTATCATATCATCAAGGCATCAACAAACACAACTCATCTCATAGGAGTTGTGTCATCAGTGTACAATCAACCACTTAGTACAACACCACTATCCATCATCCTTGCACATCACAAATACTTTTTGCATGTCAAGCATACATCATCATCATCAACATCATATCACTGTTTATACACTACATGATACTTCACTATACATACATATACTGTATGCATGTCACTACATTCTTCATCATAGTACATCAATTTCAGTCTTGACATGTCATCATCACTGAATATGAATCTTCACACCTTACCATTGTACAGTATAGATCACTGCTTATTTCTCTTCTGTAGATGACCAGAACTGAGGATAATCATGTGGCTGCTGAAGTCAAACTATGGCTATGAAATACCCCAAGGAAATCACTGTAGTATGATTGGTTTAATCTTCAATTTTGGTGGAGAAAGGTATCATCATTATCTTCATACCTTGCTTGTCCATTCACCATTGTACTGGACATATACTACAGTATACTTGTAAGTATCTTTCACCACTGTATACACCATTGTATACTTATTGTATGACTGCCACTCACACACCAATTTGTTCACACATGTACATTCATACAAAGGATTGCAAATATCAAGGTCTGATTATTCAAAGTAATATCATCATGGTATGCACTGTTTCTTAGCTCCTGTATGTACATCACTGTACACTCACATTCACAAACACTTCTTGCATACCACTGAACACATCACTTCAAAAACTGTTCATAGGGCATCATATATTCTAGCACCTCACTGTAAAAACTTTATAGGGCACACAAAAATTTCTGAGCATACGTACCTTCATGATTTTACTGTATGGGAATGCATCATTGCTCTTCTTTCAAAAGCATGCCACTGTATTGTAGCTGCTACTACAACAGTCACCACTGAGACTATGTAGATTAGGGCACACTCTTCACTGCTGCCACCGAAGTTTTCATAGTGATGTCTGCTGTAAAAACAAACCCTAAAAGAACCTTGGATCCACCTTGATCACTGCTGCGAGGTTCAGGTCTGTTTGAACTTTGAAGTTCAAAACAAAGATGGTGTTTAGCTGCCTCCACCGAATATTTACCTTAGTAAAATTTCCTCAGTAAGCTACACCTCTGAAATTGTAACAGTCAACAAGCTTTTACCCTTGTCATGGTTTTATAGATCAAGCTCAAGACATAGAGAAAAAGTGTTCTTGTTGCTGCAAACATTCACCATACTTCATTAAAAATTGGACTCACCACTGTGACTGCATATACTTAGCTGCTACTGTAAAAATTTCGGGAGCCTCAGCAAAGCCCTAGATCACCCCTGCGTGCTGCTGTAGCAGCCTGAGAGTCTTCAACACTTGCACTGGTATCCTCTTGTGAAAAGATAAGAAAAGATCTCCCCAAAAAATAATAAAAGGTCTCCCAAAAATTGCCTGAGGACAAAGACTGCTCCACAAGTTTCTTTCCTCAGTCTCCTTGAAAATTCAGGACTGTTCTTTAACCTCTGCTGCTGCTACCGAACTCTCAACAGTTGGCTGCTCCTCCACCCGAGTTTTTTTCAGCCAACAAGTTCATCTTGCTCTTTGTTGGTTGTCTTTTTTTTATACTCCTTCAACATTGTTACTAGTTCAGACTTTGTTACGGCATCATTCTGCTGCTGAAAACAATTTCGGGAAAATCATAAAGTGGAAAAGCATCCAATACTTCAGATGTACGCTGCTGCAAATACTGGCAAAACACCCAAAAATTTATCTCTGTGATTTTGGGACTGTCTTGACTGTTGCTACAATTTCATCGTGTGAAAAGCCTCCAACACCAAGGTTTACTGCTGCTGAAAAAAGACAGGATTCATTGACTGCTCCTTCTCCACAGTCCACCTCAGTCCACGAGATCTATCATAGCTGAGCGAGCTCTCCCACTTGGAAAAATTCGGGAGTGAGTTTGGGGCAGCAAAAATTTAATCACTGTGAAATTCGGACTGCTCCTCTGCTCTGAAATTTGGGTCTACTGCTCCCACCGAAAATTCACCTCAGTCTGCTCCTTCGTTGCCTCAGTGGCAAAAAAAAAAATCACAGAGCTGATCCGAATTACACATAAAAAATGAGGTTGTTTGCCTCTTATTTATATTGGTTTCTCATAGATTTTTATGGAGCCGACCTATCATTATTATATATATATATATTTTTAATTTTCCCTTTTTAATTAATTTGTGGAGCTGACTTGTCATATTGAATTTTTTATTATTATTTTTTAATTTGAATTTAAAAATCAATTCTTTTGTTTGGTTGGCTGCCCTTTCAAGATGGTTTAGATTTGCCTTGTCATCTTCAAAAATTAATATCTCATCAACCATGAGGAACCACGTGACGTGCCACCTACCATTGGAAAGAGCATGACGAGAGCTATCATCTTATGAGGGTCTTACTTGCATTGACAAGGTCCTTCACTCATATTTTCTTCAATTTGTGCAGACCTTCATGAAATCACTTGAATTCTTCTTGATGGCTTCTTCACGTACTTATATGGCATCAAGAGCTACAACACCAACCAATGCATCAAAGTCTTCATCAAGCTTGTGGGCATGAGTGCAAGAGTCCCATACACACTTCAAGAGCTCCATAATATGTCAAGAGCTTCATTATGTCAACTAAGACTTCTTCAACCAACTTGTGGGCTTAAGGACCAAGTTATGGCTTCAATGTTTCTTCAACATACCAAAGGCATGTTGTTCATGGGTTCGACCTCCATGATCACAAAGATATAACCTCTCAAGCCATCTAATCACAAAGAGGACCTCCAGGAGTTAAGATATCTTCTGTGGGGATGCTAGGTCTTCTTCTGGGGTACCATGACATCATCATAGCATGAATGATCATAGAATGGGTCATTAATGCTTCTCTAACCCATCTAGGGTTTCTCCAACGTCCATCAAGGCTTCAGGACCATCTCCAAGGAATTCAATGCCATCAACAGAGTCTTCATCATCTTTAGCAAGGTGGTGGCATTAAGATCCAGCCTTGTGGGTACAAGGACCTTGTCAACTGGGTACAAGGTGCTTCAAGGCACAAACCCACTCTGTAAGGGATCAAGGCACTGCAAGTGGGACTTGGTGGCATTAATGACATCCTGTGGGGCCACTTCATATTGCCTCATGTGCTCAACCATGACGAATTTAAGAATGGAGAATCATGAGAAGGCAATACAAGCCAGATTGAAGACTTAAATTTTGTATGCTTTGAGGACAAAGCATTTTTATGCGGTAGGTAATGTAATGAACACAATAATTAAATATATATGTAAATAATAAATAAATAATAATTAATAACAATGACTAATAATAATGTAGATACACATCTTGACTAAAGGATCTAATGAAGGGGCATGACTTATCAAACATGGTGACTAGTCAATGTGTATACATGTATACTGTCCCATTGCATTGTAATATATATCATATCCCTTATTCATTATTCAATTTATTATATACTTGCCCTTTATGGATTTTGACCTGTTGTCCTTACATTGGATATTCATTAATTGAACTATGTTCATATTCGTGAAATGAACTTTGTTTGTTTCAATCCATGGAAATGCTTTCCCAAGGACGAGTTGGAATAGGTAAAAGGCATCTCAAACCAAGCTTCGTATTAGTGGGTTGGGAGTGACAACATACTGTTCGATGCCTCATGAAAGGAAAGACGCCTTGTTGCATGTGAGGCCAATAAAAGAAGTGTTGGATATGATGAAGAGTCTTTTGCCTGCCAGAATGACCACCATACAGAGTAGAATGTGCCTCTTTGAGCAAAGAGCAGTGGATACGAGGTACACATTACATTCAAACTTGTACAAGAATCCATTATTGATAGGAAAATCCTCCAAAGGGCTAGGTTTGGCGAGGTTGGATGTTGGAGACTCTTGAAAATGTGCCTAAAATCTAAATCATCTGGATAATATGATGCCTAGGTCTAAAATCCCATATGTGAAATGGTGACAATTGTTAAGGCATAAAAAGATGGAGGTCGACTCAAACAATCAACCACTGTGTTTGTGTTGCCCTATTTGTACTTGATAACCAAATGAAATTGCTGCAAACAAGATGCCCACTCCATACCATAGTTATCATAACTGAACCGGTGGTCGAACTAGCTGACCCCGAGAACTGGAGCCAAACTGAAACCGAAAAAAAACTAGATCACAAAACCGGTCCACCAAAAATACATAAAATATTCAAATTTGAAAAATTATATCTATATTCATGTGCATCCATGTGAATTCAAACCATTATACAAAAATATGCAAAGTTTCTCATGTATATACTAGTGTTCCACGAGGATGTGTCTCCCAGGGTTGGGGGCATGCCCCCTGCGCTTCCCATGCCTCGGGGGTTGGGAGGCTCCATGGGAAACGTTTCCTAGTGCCCCCGTTTCTGCGAAACTTGGGGAAACACAGGTCTAGGAGTTTCCTGGATTGGGGTCTCCCACACGCCCCCTCCTGAAAATGGGGGGCTCCCACAGGCCCCCTCCTGAAAATGGGGGGCTCCCACAGGCCCCCTCCCCTCTCGAATTTTTATTTATTTTTTACTTAAAAACAAAAATGGTTCATCTTAAATTCTAGTCTTTTACACTAAATGGTCATTATAAATTGAAATAGAAACAAATAAAAAGAAACAAACATCGATATGATATGCTTGGCTATAACAATTACATTTACATTACACTAAGCTCTTCGGGAACATAAGAGTTTATACGTTGGGGTTCATATTTTTATTATTTTTCTATTTTTTTATAATTTTAGAGACCCCGATGCCCCTTAGCCCCCCGCTTCCCCCAAAATACTCCAAAATTTTTGGGTGTCTCTACACGTCCCCAATGTGCGTTTCCCTACTCCCACGCTCCCGCGTCTCGGAAACTTGGCGGAACACTGTTATATACCAAATAATAGTGTATAGAACCAAAATAGCATCGAGTGCAATCCATGTCTGAATCGAAATACATCAACAAAAAGGCTCTTAATGGCTTATAGATTTCAGATCTACCAAAAAATACTCCATTTCTACCAGAAAAAGGGCTCCTGTATGTATTTTGCTCAATGTTACAAATATCGTGTTGGCGAATATATCGTCGAGGGTCCAAAAAGAAATTATCGGATTTATTGGCAAAAATGTCGGCAAACATCGGCAATATATCGGCAACTCAAAAAAACAAAATTTTTTTTTTTTTTTTCAAAAGCAACAAAAACATCAAATAAACACATTACTACAGGAATACGGAAATAAAACGGAAACCGATATATAAGATGTATAAGACGTCTATTGATATATTAATATAATATTTCTAGTTTTCTACATTACAATGTTACATCTGCTACACATTGCTACATTTCTAAAGTTAAACAATATAATATATTAATTTTTAAATAAAATTTTAAAATTCAAAATTAAAAAAAAAATACAATCATGGTGTAAAATTTAAATGTTAATTTTAACTTATATATATTAAAATTTTAATCTATCAATAAACTGTAAATGTTTTAAATTTTAATGTATAGTATACTGTATTATATATTATAATTATATATTATATATAATATATATTATATAATATATATTACCCATACTAAAAAAATCAATCTTTACTTTTTATAAAATTAGATATATATTAATCTTTATTCAACATTTTATTTTTAAATAAAATATTTATAAAAATAAAATATCTTCGTATTACATTTTTATTTTTTTTCATGTGATAAATTTAAAAGTCCACCAACTAAGATACCAAATCTAATCAATATCTTTTTGCTCGAATCCTTTGGATGCCAAATACAATCAACGCCTTGGTTTTTGGTTTATTCTATTAACATGGAGTAGACTTATCATAGTCTTTATTGGTTGTGGAAAGTATCAAGTCAGCAAAATTAAAAAGTCGTCAATATCACGAAAGAACGATAATGTTTTAGACTTTGAAATGAGCGCTTACTATAAGGTAGGATAAAAGTAACACATGGAACGATAAATGTCAATTGGAAAAGAGTTAAAAAATTATTATGTTTTATTATTATATTATATATTATACAATATATAATATATATTATATATTATACAGTCTCGCCGACATTTAAACTTTAAAGTTTAAACTTTACCCACAGTCTGTCAGCCACATTCCGCCGGCGTTTACCCACTCCGGAGTCCAACGCAAATTAAAACTTTACACTGTAAATTAAAAAAAAACTTGTTCCTCCATGCACCTGAGACCTCCACGCAGAACGCAGACCTCGCACTACATGCAGAACGAGTCCGAACACTACACGCAGCGGATTGGAAACAGGTTAAAAACGCCCAAAAATTGGTTTTTAAACCCCCGACGGAGTTCGGACCCTGTGCTACCCTATCGACTCGCGATTTTTTCAGTAAAAATCGCGCTTTTATCGCGAAAAAATCGTGATTTTTACTAAGGAAAAATCGCCGATGTTTACCCCGATTTTTGCCGATAATATCACCGAGGAGATCATATCGCGATATATCGCCGATATTTGTAACACTGAATTTTTGCTAGGTGCCATACTGAACATATTTGATATTTCACTTGAATGATATGTCTAACAGGCTAAGGACACTGCTGTTGCTGAAAGGGTTGTTTCAACTTTCAAGGCTGCTATAACAGATTGTTAGTTTGGAATATGCCCACAAAAGTTTCCTTTAACTACATAGCTAGCTCAAATTGTTGTTAGGGTTGTTCAAAGCCTTTTTACTTTTGTAGATAACTGTTGTTAGGTGTATTTTATTGTTGTTATGATGATAATAAATATAACCAAGACTGCTGTAGGTACTCGACATACTCTTTCAAGGCTGCTACCCTACCCAGGAATGTCAAGAATGATTATTATCTCAAAATACTCAAATTTATAGTGTGAGAGAAATAGAGGGGTTGAGGTTGCTTTAAAGCTTTCTTAGGGGTTTAGGGTTATCTAGAACCTTCCCCATTCATCCAACTTTTTGATTATTTTTTTAAATTAAAAAACGCATTCTTCAGTGTTGTTGTACCTCTTTGTATAGAACCGGTTAGAACTGGACCAGAACCCGTAAAAATGGTCAGAATCGACTGGTTCTCTATGGAACCGGTCGCGGTTCCATATAGAACCTGTCATTTCCGGTTTGAGAAGCTGATTTTGACCCAGTGAGGCCCTAAAATTGGTCAAACCGACAGGTTTTGCTGGTTTCGGTCTGGTTTTTATAACCCTGCTCTATACATCTAGCTTTTCCAGTTTTATTTTCGGATTGAAGAAACTGCAAGAGTAAATGATCACTATGCTCAATGGTTTCTTTGCCCATAAGATAATGTCTCTAGTATTTGATGGCTTGAACTAATGCATATAATTTTTTATCATAGGTGGAGTAGTTGTGTTTGGTTTTTGAAAATGTCTTTGAATGATAGGCCACTAGATCAAGTAAAACAAGTATAGTTGTGAATTGCGAAGCATCAGTCTCAATTTCAAAGGGCTTCGAGAGATCAAGTAAAACACAAGTAAAGCTGCAGAACACAACCTCCTTCCTTCAGAGCATAGAAGGCATGAAAATGATCCTTTCCATTTGAAAATAACATTGCTCCTTTTCAACTGATGTAATGGCAAAGCAATTTCTGAAAAACCTAAAATGAATTTATGGTAGAAATTGGAAGACCAAGAAAACTCCTTAACGGTGTGAGATTAGAAGGAATAGGCCAACAATGGAGAGATTCCACCTGAGAAGGATCCACGGAGAGTCCATGTGCATAAACGATAAAACCAAGATATGAGATTGTTGTTTGAGTAAAAGAAGGATCGGATGGATTAACATATAGTTGATTTTGTTGAAGAATGTGAAGAACTTGTTTCAAGTGTTGGAGACGTGTCTTCCAATTGTGTGAGAAGACTAGTATATCATCGAAATAGTTGATAACAAACTTATCAACACAATTTCTGAAAACATCATTCATCAATTTCTTAAAGATAGATGGAGCATTAGTGAGCCTGAAGGGTATTACAAGCCTTTCAAAAAGACCCTTTTTTGGTTTTAAATGCTGTTTTCGAAGTATCTTCTACTTAAACCCTGACCTGCTTTGAATAGGATTGCAAAACCTGATTAAGATCTGCATGGTGCATAGAAATAAAAACTTGCTTTACTTGAGATTGAGGGCTTGAGTATATTAGTGGCAGTGTTGTTGCTCGATTAATTGAATTACATGTTTGCTTGCAAGTGAGGACCAAATTGGTTGCTTTTGATGTGCTTTTGACTAGACACTTTTGATTATCCTTATGCAATGTGTACTTATTGTTATATGAAACATAGTATGCTCTCTTGCTGTATTGATAGAGATTTCCAAGTAACAACCCACAACAATCTATGCTGATCACATCATAGGTGACCTTGTCCACAAAGTTAGCGCCAAAAACAAATATCATTGTGTATGTGTGTGATCTATGCAGATGAATAATTTTCCTTCCATCCAATTACATACAGATGAGGATGTATGTCCATAGGCAATTGTTGCTTCTTGACAATGGGCCTTGCAATCATTTTTTTGCGAGCCATTGTTGTAATGTGTGAGGTGAGCATGAGTGATGAACAAATTGTCATGCCCTCCTTGAATAGGATGTTGGTGCATAAAAGTAACCTTACTAAGCTGACCTTTTAACTCTCCATAAGTCACATCATTACTATGAGTCTCAATAGGAGCATCATTAGCTTATCCATGAGAATATTAGTGGCAATGGTATTGCTTGATTAATTGCTTTACCTGCTTGCTTGCATGTGAGGACCAAAATAGTTGTTTTTGATGTGCTTTTGACTGGGTACTTTTCGTAGAATTTTCAGCACTCTCCCAACCCGGTTTCCAACTTTGTTTTAAACATTGTTTAATGCCCAACCCAATTTAGCATTCTGCTAGGAAATTAGATTTTTCTCATAAACAATATAGGACTGAAACACAAGAAGAATTTCTACAACTTTTTATGAGCAGCAAATAAAACACATTCACACATAAATATTCAGACAAAGAATTTTTTGCTCTAATGACCTAGGAAAAAACTCTAACCTGTGGGGAAAACCTGAGAGAGAGAGAAAATCTTTATTTATCTTGGAAAATACAGCAGTAGACAAAAATATCAGTCACAACTTATCTCAACCGGAAGAGGAAAAATTCTACCTCGATTTTTGTGCCAAACCAGAAATTTGCAAACTCAAAATTCCTGTTTTTACCCTCCTCGATTTTTGTTCTGCTACAGGACTGTACGGCTGCTGTACGGACAGGCTGCATGACCTATTTTGTACGGAACTGCCTCGAAATTTGTGCCTGAACTTGCTGTCTTGAAATTCGTGCCCAGATTTCTCTGCCTTGGGAATTGTGCCATGTACGGAATCCGTAATGTATGGACTGTACTGTACAGTGCAATAAATGCACTCTGCTGCCTCCTCGAAATTCGTGCCAAGCTGCTGTTTTCTTCACCTCGATTTTTGTGTCAAAGGAAAATTGCTCCAGATGCTATTTCTCCCTCTTTCTTAAAAAAATGGCTCTCTCTCTCTCAAAATTCAAAAGTGCCTCTTCACTTGGAAAAAATTGCCTTTTAGGTAAAAATGGGAGGGTGAGTGATCCAAGGGCCTAGATTAGATTAGATGAGTGGTTGTGATTAAATCACTTTTCTCCACAAAATAAAAATTAATTCAGTCTCTTTTTAAATTTGTACTCAAAGTACATTTTATTCTCTAAAGTGCATTTAATGCTCATCTCAAGTCATTAATATAAAGTCCCAGTGACAAAACCCATTTTTCTAGTGACTTAGGCAAAAGTCACCTAGGGGAACAACTCCAAGGTATAAAATTCAACACTTTTGATATCCTTATGCAATGTGTAGGTATTGTTATATGCAACATAGTATGTTTGTCATATTGATAGGGCTTTTCAAGTAACAACCCACAACAATCCATGTCTATCACATCATATGTGACCTTATCCACAAACTTGGGCCCAAAAACAAATAGCATTGTCCATGTATGTGATCTATGCAAATGAATCAGTCTTTCCATCCAAGTACATATAGATTAGGATGTAGGTCCATAGGCAATTTCAGCTTGTCAGCAATGGCCCTTGCAATCAATATTTTTTGCTAGCCATTGTTGATGATGCAACCCATTAAGAAATCATGTGTGAGGTGAGCACGAGTGATGAACTTATTGTCACATCCTACTTGAACGAGATGATGGTGCATCAAAGTAACCTTGTTGAGACGACCTTTCAACTCTTGAGTCCCAATAGGAGCATCATTAGCTCGTTCTTAATAATATACAAACAATGATTTCTTCTTTAATTCAAAGCATTCAAACTTCTCTTGTCCTCTCATCTTACAATATCTGTAGAATTTGCCATGTTTGTTGGAATCAAAAGAAGAAGAAGAAGAAGCATTACATGTTGTAGTAGGAGAAGTAGGTATGGGGGTGCACTATTGCACCTGCAGGATGGCGAATGTTGTTGAGGTCGTCGCTTATTAGAAATCTTTGCTTTGGCTAGTTGGGCTTGATTATATGCAACATCAATGGTGGTGATGTCCATGTATTTTAGTTCTCGATACAACTATTTTTGCATGTCATGTTTGAATTTGAGCAACAGTTTTTTCGACTAAATTAGTGGTACCAAGGAGAATTCACAAATTGTTGTATTGATGGATGTATTCTTGTATTGGCATATTAAACCCTTGATGCAATTATATTCACTTGAAATGCGTATCTTGTTTATGACTGGAAGGGTAGAAGGTGAGACTGAGTGCTTCCACAAGCCCACTGTAAGTGTTAATGGGGCTTTGATTTGTTGGATGTTCGACAATCAACATCCTGGCAAGACTGGTAAGCTTTGATTTGGCGAATGGAACCTTGTCATTATTAGGGATTTGATTGTCATCATCAATGTTATCAAAACCGAATTGGTGGTCGAACCGGTCGACCCTGGGAACCAGCACTGGACCGGAACCAGTCAAAAACCGGGAAACAAACCGGATCAAAAAACCGGTTGAGCAAAAATACATATACATTAATAGTTTCAAAAAATACATATATATCCATGTGCATTCATGTGAATTCAAACCATTATACACAAATATGCAAAGTTTTTCATGTATATAGCAAGTAAGACCGTATATAACCAAACTAACATTGATGGCAAATACATATCTATAGAAAAGTAACATTAACAAAGAGGTTATAAATGGACTCTAAAGGAAAAATATAAGCATATCACTTCAATCTAGACTCTAGAATCTACAATCTAATGATGCTAATCATATATCAAAATTATTTGAGTCCTCATGCTCAGACTCAGAGTCATCATCTACATCCTCAACATGAGCATGGCTTGACTCCACTAGGCTTGAAGGCACTTGCCTAACTGCAACATCAATGTTCACATTTTGTTGTTGTGGAAGAGGGCCCAAGTCCATCCGCAATTAAATGTGATTGATATGGAGGGTGAGAGCCTCCTTTTATAACATTAGAAGGGTCATGGGTCAATTAAACAACTCACACGTGAACCCTATTTTTTATTTTATTGAAAGAATTTGAAATTAGTTGTTTTTGGGGGTCCTTGGTGCTTTTTGTACAGAACCGGCCAGTATGGAGAAAACTGGGCGGTTTTGTACGGAACCGGCCAATTCAGCCTTGAAATTGCAGTTTTGTAGGCAATTTCAGCTTGTCAGCAATGGCCCTTGCAATCAATATTTTTTGCTAGGCATTGTTGATGATGCAACCCATTAAGAAATCATGTGTGAGGTGAGCACGAGTGATGAACTTATTGTCACATCCTACTTGAACGAGATGATGGTGCATCAAAGTAATCTTGTTGAGACGACCTTTCAACTCTCGAGTCCCAATAGGAGCATCATTAGCTCGTTCTTAATAATATACAAACAATGGTTTCTTCTTTAATTCAAAGCATTCAAACTTCTCTTGTCCTCTCATCTTACAATATCTGTAGAATTTGCCATGTTTGTTGGAATCAAAAGAAGAAGAAGAAGAAGCATTACATGTTGTAGTAGGAGAAGTAGGTATGGGGGTGCACTATTGCACTTGCAGGATGGCGAATGTTGTTGAGGTCGTCGCTTATTAGAAATCTTTGCTTTGGCTAGTTGGGCTTGATTATATGCAACATCAATGGTTGTGATGTCCATGTATTTTAGTTCTCGATACAACTATTTTTGCATGTCATGTTTGAATTTGAGCAACAGTTTTTTCGACTGAATTAGTGGTACCAAGGAGAATTCACAAATTGTTGAATTGATGGATGTATTCTTGTATTGGCATATTAAACCCTTGATGCAATTATATCCACTTGAAATGCGTATCTTGTTTATGACTGGAAGGGTAGAAGGTGAGACTGAGTGCTTCCACAAGCCCACTGTAAGTGGCAATGGGGCTTTGATTTGTTGGATGTTCGACAATCAACATCTTGGCAAGACTGGTAAGCTTTGATTTGGCGAATGGAACCTTGTCATTATCAGGGATTCAATTGTCATCATCAATGTTATCAAAACTGAACTGGTGGTCGAACCGGTCGACCCCGGGAACCGGAACCAGTAAAAAACCGGATCAAAAAACCGGTTGAGCAAAAATACATATACATTCATATTTTCAAAAAATACATATATATCCATGTGCATCCATGTGAATTCAAACCATTATACACAAATATGCAAAGTTTCTTATGTATATAGCAAGTAAGAGCGTATATAACCAAAATAACATTGATTGCAAATGCATATCTATAGAAAACTAACATCAACAAAGAGGTTATAAATGGACTCTAAAGTCAAAATATAAGCATATGACTGCAATCTAGACTCTAGAATCTACAATCTAATGATGCTAATCATATATCAAAATTATCTGAGTCCTCATGCTCAGACTCAGAGTCATCATCTACATCCTCAACATGAGCTTGGCTTGACTCCACGAGGCCTGAAGGCACTTGTCTAACTGCAACATCAATGTTCACATTTTGTTGTTGTAGAAGAGGGCCCAAGTCCATCCGCAATTAAATGTAATTGATATGGAGGGTGGGAGCCTCCTTTTATAACATTAGAAGGGTTGTGGGTCAATTAAACAACTCACACGTGAACCCTATTTTTTATTTTATTGAAAGAATTTGAAATTAGTTGTTTTTGGGGGTCCTTGGTGCTTTTTGTACAGAACCGGCCAGTTTGGAGAAAACTAGGCGGTTTTGTACGGAACCGGCCGATTCAGCCTTGAAATTGTGGTTTTGTAGGCAATTTCAGCTTGTCAGCAATGGCCCTTGCAATCAATATTTTTTGCTAGGCATTGTTGATGATGCAACCCATTAAGAAATCATGTGTGAGGTGAGCACGAGTGATGAACTTATTGTCACATCCTACTTGAACGAGATGATGGTGCATCAAAGTAACCTTATTGAGACGACCTTTCAACTCTTGAGTCCCAATAGGAGCATCATTAGCTCGTTCTTAATAATATACAAACAATGGTTTCTTCTTTAATTCAAAGCATTCAAACTTCTCCTGTCCTCTCATCTTACAATATCTGTAGAATTTGCCATGTTTGTTGGGATCAAAAGAAGAAGAAGAAGAAGCATTACATGTTGTAGTAGGAGAAGTAGGTATGGGGGTGCACTATTGCACCTGCATGATGGCGAATGTTTTTGAGGTCGTCGCTTATTAGAAATCTTTGCTTTGGCTAGTTGGGCTTGATTTTATGCAACATCAATGGTGGTAATGTCCATGTATTTTAGTTCTCGATACAACTATTTTTGCATGTCATGTTTGAATTTGAGCAACAGTTTTTTCGACTGAATTAGTGGTAGCAAGGAGAATTCACAAATTGTTGAATTGATGGATGTATTCTTGTATTGGCATATTAAACCCTTGATGCAATTATATCCACTTGAAATGCATATCTTGTTTATGACTGGAAGGGTAGAAGGTGAGACTGAGTGCTTCCACAAGCCCACTGTAAGTGTTAATGGGGCTTTGATTTGTTGGATGTTCGACAATCAACATCCTGGCAAGACTGGTAAGCTTTGATTTGGCGAATGGAACCTTGTCATTATCAGGGATTCGATTGTCATCATCACTGTTATCAAAACCAAACTGGTGGTCGAACCGGTCGACCCCAGGAATCAGAACCGGACCGGAACCAGTAAAAAACCGGGAAACAAACCGGATCAAAACACTTGTTGAGCAAAAATACATATACATTCATATTTTCAAAAAATAGATATATATCCATGTGCATCCATGTGAATTACATATATATCCATGTGCATCCATGTGAATTCAAACCATTATACACAAATATGCAAAGTTTCTCATTTATATAGCAAGTAAGAGCGTATATAACCAAAATAGCTTTGATTGCAAATACATATCTATAGAAAAGTAACATCAACAAAGAGGTTATAAATGGACTCTAAAGTCAAAATATAAGCATATGACTGCAATCTTTCTCTAGAATCTACAATCTAATGATGCTAATCATATACCAAAATTATCTGAGTCCTCATGCTCAGAATCAGAGTCATCATTTACATCCTCAACATGAGCATGGCTTGACTCCACTAGGCCTGAAGGCACTTGTCTAACTGCAACATCAATGTTCACATTCTGTTGTTGTGGAAGAGGGCCCAAGTCCATCCACAGTTAAATGTGATTGATATGGAGGGTGGGAGCCTCCTTTTGTAACATTAGAAGGGTTGTGGGTCAATTAAACAACTCACACGTGAACCCTATTTTTTATTTTATTGAAAGAATTTGAAATTAGTTGTTTTTGGGGGTCCTTGGTGCTTTTTGTATAGAACCGGCCAGTTTGGAGAAAACTGGGCGGTTTTGTACAGAACTGGCCGATTCAGCCTTGAAATCGACCAATTTCGTATGGAACCGGCCAAAAATGGTTTGAGTGCGTGATTTGACTCGGTGAAACTTGTAAACCGGTCCAACCGGCGGGTTTTTTCAAAACCGGTTGGGTTCTGATAACATTGGTCATCATTAGGGATTAGCCAAGTGCCCATATCCAAATTCCAGCTGTCGAGCACTTCAGAATTGTGTGACCCATTATAAATGGGCATCTTGCATATTGTACATTGGGAAGACGACTTGCTCTTGGAGACATTGTTAACCTTCTTAGCTAACGAAGTAGTGATATTGGCAAGTACCTCCATCCTTTCGGTAAGCGTTGTTGTTTCCATGGCTTGTGTGGTCGTCATTGAAGCGATAAAAAAAATGACATTGTACAATCATGAATTGTTTGAAAACTGACAAAAGAACCTTCCTCTTGTAGAAAATCTGAGTTTTACTGCTTGCTGGTTTAAATGAACATTTCGTGGTTTTCACTTACAGCCGGTTTTGCATTGGCTGTAAGTTACTTAATAAATTATACTGAACAATTTTAAACACACAGTAAAATACTAACAGGCTGAAAAACACATTTGGACAGTCACACCATAAATTTTAACTTAGAGATTTTTGGCCAAATAAGCCCTGGAAAAAACCCCCTCGGGGAAAACCAGTCAGAGAGAGGAGAGAGATTATTATTTCTTTCAGCAAAATTCAGGACAGAAATACAGTGAAAATACAACTTATCTTGACCACAGATTTTATCTCAAAATCTGGAAACTCGTGCCCAGCAAAAACAGCAGCCGTACACCCTCGATTTCTGTGCCAAATAAATGCAGACCGTACAGCCTTTAATGCAGCCGTACACCTCGAGTTCTGTGCCTGACCGTACAGCAAATAAATGCAGCCGTACACCTCGTTTTATGTGCAAGACCGTACAGCAATTAAATGCAGGTCAAATCCTCCTCGATTTTTGTGCAAAATTAATGCAGCCGTACTGCTCCTCGATTTCTGTGCAAATAAATGCAGCCGTACAGTATTTAATGCAGGCCGTACTCTCCTCGATTTCTGTGCTAGCATTAATGCTCCTGTACTCCTCGATTTCTGTGCATAAATTTTCTTGGGAAATGTGCCAAAACCCCAGCTCGTCCTCCTTCTCTCACAGCTCTTCTTCCTTCTCCTGAAAAATGAAAAAGTGAAGTCCCTTTGCCTCCCTCAAGCTTTTTGTCTAAACCCTAAGTGGGCATCTAATCCAACGGTGGAAAAAGATCCAATCCAATGGATGAGATTTAGTGAGAGTAAAAGTCCCTTTTATTTAATTCACATAAATAAAAATACTCACCCACTTAAATTTATTAAAAAGTGACTTTATGTTTATAAAGTCTCATTAAATGACGTTTAATGTGAGGGTCACATTTTTCCCTCTTCTAAGTGACTTAGGCAATAAAGTCACCTAGGGAACATCTGCCTAGGTACAAAAACTAACACCTCTAAACGTTAAAATTTCTTTCAATAATAATGAAAAAACATATGAGCTTTAAAACATATAGCTCTTTCCAACAATATATAATATTCCTCTCAAAATTAAGAGGAAAGACCTCTCGAGAGCTCAAACACCTTATAAATAATACGTTTAAAAAGTAGCAAGGTAAATGAGTTACATGAATACCTTGCTTTTCCAAAAGTATGGAAAGTGCTTTCCCACATTATTAAAGAGGAGAAACCTTGGATAAGCATCAAATCAAAGCAAACTCGGATTAACTTGATGGCATGACCAAAAATTGCAACTGGAAATGAGGCACCGATGTGAATCAAGGCAAGCATATGATAAAAGACAAAACTGTTGGCTGGTTTTCCCCATTGGGGATTCCAGGGTACATCTTGTGTTCGGTTTTCTCTGTATTGGTTAGCTTAGACAGTGTGTTACAATGTTTAATTTTTCAGATGTGCAATGTGTTTGTTAAGTTAAATCTGAAAGTGAATAATTAAAGTGAAGCTGTTAACAAGATCTGTTTAAGAATTGGAAATCTCATAGGATTAACTCCTACTAGTGATATTTAATGAATACATTGTGATATGTGAATGAAGTAGAGAATGCAGAAAAGTCTACTTGTGATTAAAAGATGAGGACAAGGAGAGAAATTAGGGATGAGGATCTCATAGGATCAAGTTGAGTGATTCATGGAGATATTGTTGGAGAAAGATCTGGAGGTGGTTGAGCTAAATATCTTAAATATGGCATACTTGTTATGGTCACCTATTGTTATATAAAGGGACCGGTTATACAACAGGAACACACATGGGAATGGTTTGATTGAATTAAATTCCCTTCCAGGGGTTCTTGAGTGGAAACTCCCTGTGTCCCTTGTTTCATTTCTGTTTGAATTTATTCGCTGCTGAAACTTATTCCGAACAGTTATCTTGTTTGGGTTGTTAGAGCTTGATTGCAGACTTACTACATTCATCTTACCAACTAGGATATCTGATATGGCCCTCCCACTTACATATTGTGAATTCAATGAATCAGATTCATTGATTTGCTGACTCACCCTTTTGACGAGTCAGATTTGTGTTGGACATCTGTCTTGTACAAGGCATTTGTCCTATGGAGTCCAACTCATGGGAAGGACAAGTCCCAACATGTCGGAGTCGTGAGGTGGAAAAAATGTGCCCAGCAGAGAAATAACACAGGCATTTTGCCCCATTTCACACAATTTTTCACATAAACCCTAGCAGAGAAGGAGAATGTAGAATGTAGAATGAAATTGTTTGTATTTGACAGGCTGCCATTATTTTGCTGTGTTTATCATTTCACCAGCAACAGTGTTCTTTGACAATCATCTTACCAAAATTATGGCTTAGGTGTTCTTTTACAATCATCTTACAGAAATTATGTCTCAGTCATCTATGGTGTATTCTTGACACGTGTGTTTGATCATTGATGAATGTCTATTTGAAAAGTTCTAACTATTCAAACACTGTACATCTTTATCTTTAAATATATTCTATTTTTGTAATTTTTTAATAATAGATGGATATATTTTCCATGGAAAACTTCCTTGGAGAAACCCTTCAGGCACTTCATCACATTCTGTGAATGGCACCTGGGGTAAATGGTTTTGGCAGATAACATGTACACCTAGGCCTGAGGGACCCACGTGGATTTGACCTTGTGATCTCTTTGGCCATTGCGGCTTTGGCATGGGATGCCAAACCTCGAGCTAATCCTTGGGGCTAACACACACTATTTGCATATGACCCTATGTCCTGTTTTGGGGTCTACATGTCCTGCACTGTATACTCAAATCACAGTATTGCTGAATTGCAGTGTCATGTGACTTCCCAGGATTTCTTGATAGATGGTTTACTGCTTTTCATTAGTTTGTTTCCTTGTACGTCTTTCTGTGAATATGATAATCCTCCTGTTTATCTATTATTTGTTGTGAACATATGATTTTTCTGAGATATTCCATCTATGAACCTTAGGCTTTTTTCGATGGAGTTTTCAGTTTATTCGATCTTAGAGCTGATTGGGTGAATTTTAAAGTCATTTGAAAAGTGCTTGCTTTGTTTGATATATCGGCATATGAGGCCTAATGCAATATATGCAAATTTTCTGTGACAGAGGTATATTTATGATCATGAAGGAAGGAAGATTGAAATTTTTGCGGACGGCAGTAGTTTGGCTGTGAATCCTTCCTATGTGAAGCTTTGGTTGGATCTACTTTCTCGAACTCCTCGAGTTGCACCTTTTCTCACAAAAACGGATCCCATTATTACTGGCTTGAAAAAGGTTAGGCAGAAGACAGTAATTTTCCCTGTTTGCTAATTAGATTGCACATTGTCAAGTGCTGATAAATGTATATAATGGCTGGTTTCTCAACAATTTCTAATTTAATTGTGTATATTTTGGAGGTGATGTTTTGTATATTTTGACTGTTAGTGATATTGAAAACTGTATGAACCTAAAAATGACTCATAGCTTGCCCTATAGGCTATAGCTTACATTATTATGTGATTGACATGGACATGTATGAAGTGGTAATTTCTCTTTTGAGTCTTTTTTAATATTATAACGTTTCAGTTACAATAGCATTGGGACACTGATACATTGCTTGAATTATGGTTCCACTCAAAAGTGATTACAGCTGGATGCACACATCTTGGTCTCCGTCTTTTGTAGTGTCTGTGCGGCCATCTAAAATATCACATATACCTTTCAACTATTTCTTTTCATTGTGATTTTCAATTTTGTAATGGTCACAATTTGTGATTTTTATTGGCATCAGTCACATTTCTCACTTTACATTGTGCAGATCTGGCCATTACATTAAGTCTGGAAAATATTATTTTGGTCGAATTTATGAAAATCCCTCGGCATTGTATAGGTTCATTATATCATTAACTAGTAATTACTGTATCCTAAAACTACAATGTTCACTGTTTACCCCATTGATTAATTGAAATGTTTGTATTAGTCTTGTAAATGTGAACTAGTCTGGTAGATTTCACATTTAAACCTTTGCTGATGGGTATCTTAGTTGTTTGCACAGCAATGAAGAGATGTACTGGCCTCTAGGTTTCTGTAATATCATGTTTTTCGAAAAAAATCTTCAGGGGTGTTCTGAAATATTATGAAAATATTCAAGTTGCTTTTTGCAACATAGAAAACATGCAGGGAAGTGCAATTGATAACCCTAGCAGAATAGCACATTGAAGGGTAGTGCAGGTGATAATCCTTGTAGAATAGAACAACTATTCCAAAATCAGAATGCATCTTAATACTCTACTCGTCTGACATGACATTTTGTTTGTCATTGAAATTGGTAATGTCTGGAGCTTATTTGATATCTTTCTCAACAGCTACATGATGATTGACACATCATGAATCATACTTCTGTCCATATCCTCTCATTTATCATATCCAGGTTGCAATTGAAGCAGTTTATTTGTTTTCTATGCATGGAAGCTATGTTTGTTAGCTAGTCACAAATAGTTCTTTTTGAGCTGGCAATGTATGTTTAGCATTTTCTGATTTTATTAATTTGTCATTTATAATCAAAGATAGGCTGTTGAAATGACAGGAATTATCTGATCATACTGTTGAGGTCAATGTGCAACATGAATCGATGGATGGCATGTTCACTTTCTATGATTTAACACAGGCAAAGCTTAGTATTTATCAGGTAATGGTTTTTCTATTTGAATCTATCATTTTGTTCCTACAGTTGCAAAAGTATGGGTTATGTCTGCAGATAGTATGATTTGATTTTTAAAGCATATGGCATTGCATGCATGCTTACTACCTATTGGATGAATAGGATCGATCAGGGCGATTATAACTATAAACATGGGTTTTGCCATGGAAAAGTTGAATGACATAGGATACATAAAAAATTTCATTAGTTGGGCTGACTTTCCTCAAGGGAACAAAGTTTTGCAGCATGGAGGAACTCATCGTGCTTGTGATATTAGAATGCCAGTTTGAATCGACTGGAAGTCGTTTTAGCTTTATGCCTTGTCCCAAAATGGTTATGGCCTTCATTGAGAATAAAGTATGGAATTGGACTTTAAATGGATAGTATTGAGAAGTATAATCCAGTGTGTAATTAGGCTGTGTAGCCGGGTTTTCACCCTAGCTACGTGCAAAAGCACCTCCCTTCCGTCAAAGGGACTTAAAGGTAGAGTTCAAATGGAAACAAGAGCTACAATAAACAAACAGCATTAGTAACAATAAACAAATAACGACGGCTATGCTAAAATTTAAAATAAAAGCAAGCAAATTATACCCTTGTTTGAAAATGGGCCACCGTGCCCTGATATTTGGATATGGGCCGCCTCTCCACAGGCTGGATGGTACGGAGGATGCCTCAACGTACGGGATGGGGAATGGCGTGGCTATCAAATGATGGTTGGATGGTGTGAGTATTTTGAGAATAGTGGGTTCTCAACGTACTCACTGATTTGAATAATGAAAAAGGGCATAAGAATCTTGTTGATGGAGACCTCCACTCTCTTTCTATAATGATTTTTTGGCATTTTTTCTCTTTTAGGGTTTTGGAACTCTATTTAGGGTTTTAAGCCCTATTTAGGTTTTTTTAGCCCCTTTTTGTGGGTTTTAGCTCTTTTTTGGGTTTTTAGGCCCTTTTTTGGGTTCTAAGCCATTTTTGATGTTTTTTGAGCCTTTTGAGAGACTAAGGGTAAACCATAGCTCTGGAGATCAAAAATAAGGAAAAAATGGTAGGGAAAAGATATATGTATGTGGTTAAGCCCATGCAGAGCTAGTTGAGCAATTTTTTGCGTTAACAGGCTGTCATCTTAAGTTTGAATTTTTGAGCCTTTTGAGAGAGACCAAGGGTAAACCATAGCTCTGGAGATCAAAAATAAGGAAAAAATGGTAGGGAAAAGATGTATGCATGTGGTTTAGGCCATGTAGAGCTAGTTGAGCATTTTTTTGCGTTAACAGGCTGCCATCTTAAGTTTGAATGTTATTATGTGCACATTGCATGTGTATGCCTTCCAATTTATAGCTGTTAAAGATTTTTGTGCACTTTGACACAATGAAAACAGGGAGTTGAGAAGTTCTAGAATTTGTCATGTAATTAGTTCTTTCTGAATATAACTCCAACGACTGGAACCATTCCAAATTATTAATTGGTCCTGAGATATTATGATTCTCTCCTGGTTTTCCTAGAAAATATAAAAATATATTATTTTCAATGACTCCTCCTTTGTGAGAACTCATCAACTATCATTGACGCATGTAAGCTCTATTTGAATGCAGGTTGCAAGTGTAACCTTTGACTTAGCTATCTTGATGGCCGTGGCAACATATTTGAGTGTTCTCTTTATTTTCCTGGTGATCACAACAAGGGTGAGTTTTTGCATTTTTTTGCCTGTTTATCACAATATCATTCGTTGTCGGCCTCGTATAATTTCTAATGTGTCTTCTATATGTCTGCTTATTTTTCCAAACAGGGTTTGGATGATCTTATCAGTATTTTTCGTCGTCCTCCCACACGCAAGGCTAAAGCAGTATGAGTTTTTTAGTTTAAGGCAGTCTGATTATATTTGCTCAGGAGGCTACTTTTATTTCACCCGAAGGATTCATTTGGACAAATGCCACCATTTTATGGACCCCTGATTTTGGTGTAAAGCCATCTTTTCTTCTGGCTTTTCTCTGCGAATTTTGGTTGGTGCACATTTGTTGAATTGTGCTACTTATGTGGGCCCTTAAAAAGTAAGTGTTGGCTTGTCAATGTCTCCA
This sequence comes from Pseudotsuga menziesii, assembly GCA_001517045.1. Taxonomy (NCBI): domain Eukaryota; kingdom Viridiplantae; phylum Streptophyta; class Pinopsida; order Pinales; family Pinaceae; genus Pseudotsuga; species Pseudotsuga menziesii. Next base: position 60,565 of record LPNX010630596.1, read on the forward strand.
GTTATGATAGCCCATTTTTCACGGTTATGACATTTGCAGTCTAGAATGGACTGCGAGTTATTTAGTTTGTTGCATCATTGAGTGTACCGTTGCTTGGATGGAATGCATGTATGATCAAAGTTCAGGTGTAAAAATGTCATTTTCCCATTCTTTGTATGTTGGAGATGCTTGTATGAATCGAATTAATTTTTTATATCTTTGGGATTCCGAGTGGTTATGAAATGCTCGAATGAAGTTGACAAGATATAGGAAGCTAGGTTATTGTGTTCATCTTCAAGATATCGGTGTTAGATTATTGTAATTTGTGTTCATGGACAATTTCTGCCAGCATGGATATGTATTTGAAAGTCTCGATTAGTTTCCTTGCATGGTTCTTTGTTACTTGTTATGAAGACGGCATGTTCTCTTGTAAATTTCTTGCTTTTTGATGTCAAAACCTGTGGAGAGAAAAATGCGAGGATTTTGTGTTCTTTCCTTGTATGCTCAACTTTTATGTGTAGGTTTTTTATCCCATTAATAGCATGATCATGGCATCTTGGTTTAACCGGATGCCTTCAAATTAACTGTTTGCTCAAGCAAGATGCCAATCTAATCAAGGCACCTAGGATATGCTAAACGGCCCCACGCCTGTGAAATATTTATAATTCGATGGTTATTAAAATGTCATTTTAAGTAGGGCGTCCTTGAGGGACCTCCTATCAATTTTTTTAATTGATTCTCTCACTATCCCTCCGACTTATATTTTATATTTCTCTCCTATAATCTAAGCCCTTATTTATGACAGTTTAAATAGTTAATACGACGCTTCTTTTTGAATTTTAGTTGAAAATTCTATTTATCCTCTCATTTATATAATTGATAATTATTTTAATAGGGGCCATTTATGTGAAATCCATAAGTTTCTTCGTTATATTTTTAAATGATTTCTCCTCTCCTTTATATAATTGATAATTGTTTAAATGCTTAATAGGGGCCATTTATGTGATGTGAAATTCATAAGTTTCTGGGTTATAATTTTAAATTTATAATTTTGTTTCTGGTTAAAACAAACAATATATATATATATATATTTTGTTTTTTTTTCTGGGCTTTTTTTTTTATAAGAGTTATAATTTTGTTCAATGTCTTTTATTAAAAGTGAAAGCACTTTTATATGTTTTATTTTTATATTTTTATAGATTTATAAAATTGTTTCATGTTTTTATTTTAATTAAACATTTCTAAGTATTTCTTGGTGATTTCTGTATAGATTTATAATTTTGTTTTATATTTTTGTATTAAACACTATTTCTTTTTGATAGTTTAGGTATTTTTTTTTTAATCTTAAGCAATAATTTTGATATATTTTAATTAAACACTTTTAAGTATTTCTTAGTGATTTCTGTATAGATTTATAATTTTGTTTTATATTTTTGTATTAAACACTATTTCTTTTTGATAGTTTAGGTATTCTTTTATCTTAAGCAATAACTTGGATATATGGGTGGCTTATGAAGCATTGTATGTATTGAAAGCTTTCATCAATAGTTTCGGGGATGCAGGATTGTAGTTGGTCGTAGTGAAATTTATTAATTTTTAAAATGTAAAATGTTTGAGATTGCAAAAATATTCAAAGTTTCAAGAATTTATATAGTTTCTAATTTTTTAGGTAAATTATTTGGATAAAAATGAAAATTGGTAAATATTTTTGGAAAAAAGAAAATTATGCTTCAATAAGAAAATTTAACCAGTAAACTATTCCCTTGTAATAACACATCTTATTATCATATGCAATGCTTTTAAGTACAATCACCATGACTAACTGCCTTCCCGATAGAAGGCTTATAGTTTCTTTAATGTTGAAGTCAATTAGATTAAATGGGGTGTGAAGGCAAATTAATTTGATTGGGTGTGAAAGCCAAGTTTAAGTTGTCTTAATTATTATTATTATTAGCATAAAGTCAATTATTTTATCAATGTAGTTTATGTTATTACACTTGTTAGTTTTAACTGAATGTTAATTACTGGATTGACACCATTTAATTTGTTATTCATTTTGGACCTCAATTTGTGACAAATATGTAGGGGGTTATCTAACAATGCCATTTGATTTATTCATTTTGGATGCCTATTTGCATAAAATACATGCATGAGTTTTGCTATCATGGCACTTGGGAGTCTATGTGAGGCCTCTAATTGCAAAACCCTTGGTGTAAAAATGAAGTATGCAAAAATGAAGTATATATAAACACCACAAATAATTTCTTGCATGAGTGTTATTTTTATTTTTATTATTTTTTATTTTTAAAACTGGTTTTGGAGTGTATGTGAGGCCTCTAATTGTAAAAGCCTTGGTGTAAAAATGAAGTATGCAAAAATGAAGTATATATAAACAATATACAAATAATTGATTGCATGAGTGCTATTTTTATTTTATTTTATATTTAAAATTGGTTCATCGACTATTAACTCATGAAGACTAACAATTAATTCATGCACCTCTTGGCGATGGTTTCTATGAAGGATTGAAGCTTTGTCAACAATTGATTCCCCAACTATTAACTCATGTAATCTAATAATTGGATCTTGCACGTCTCATGATCATCTAAGTGAGCCTATCCTCCTGCAATCTGCTCGTCTAGAGGATCTTCTCTCCTAGTTGTATGAGATGAAATTTCCTCTTGTCCCACTCTACCATGGCAATGGGGAGGGATTCTTAACATTCAACAAAAAGGTTCTTGAGAAACAACAATAGTTTTTTATAGGTTACAAGGTTCTAACTCGTCTCTTCAATCCTCTAGTTAAACATCTATACCTTTAATTGTTTATTCTCATCTTGAAGTTGCACATTTTGCTCTACATATCTTCCATCCTTTCTATTTTTGCCTTACCTAGGTTGAGTTTGCATTCTCTTTAAAGTTTGAGTAATTGCACCATGTTCAAGGATTCAACTACTCTGATACTCTAAGATCCATAAATGAGGGCGACTTATTGCCCACTTGCTCCATCAACATTTATGCTTTGTGGAATTAGATTCTAGTATCTATTTCTCACTTTCTTACAAAGAGCTTTGCCTTTAGGATGCTTACAAGGGATTTGTTCTTGACGTGGTTTTGAATGAAAACCTTTTTAGCTAGTCATCATCAATATGTAGAGAATTCTTTATTATGATATTGGCCCACTATGTTGTATCGCTATGGACAACTAAAACCACTAAGCAAAAAAAACAATTAAGTTTTCACTCTTGTTACGCCAATTGCAACTTGGCAATTACTGCAATATAATAGAAGCTAAGATAATACTCAATTTCTTGTTCACTAATGCATTCACAACACTTTAAATCTGCTTGCATGATCTCTTCCAAGCACTCTATTTAGATTTCCCGTTGAAGGTAAATTCTGCCAACCAATCAATTTGTTTAGTGCACATAGACAACTATAACTCTGCCCATTAATTTTCCTCTATTCAATCAATTAAAAACTCTATTACGACGATTCCCTATACTTATTTTTTCGCAGAACTCCAATTATAAATTTGATCATGCACACATTTCTAGTAAGTTGTTGGATAATTATACTATGTAGGCTTGGGTGCAAATGTTAACTCCACCTAATTGCCATTGTAACACATCCAAACTAAATGCATTTTTTAATTATATCTTTATATAAATGATTGCATCGAAGGAAGCGAGGTGCTCTCCAACCCAGTATGGGGGAGTTCTTGTCACATTAGTCATGTTATGCTAGCTGACATAAATAAAAAATATTAAAAAATATAAATATAAATTACATATCGACTTAAATAAAATAAAAAAAAATTAAACCAGCATAGATCCATTTAAAGCCCATATCTATAGGATCCAAATGGTAAAAAAATGTACACTAATAAATTGGATCCCTCTCGGTGCTTGATAGTTTCGGGTTTAAAATGGATATATACTAGTATACAATAATATCTCTTAATTCTAATGTCTTCAATTACATTTTTTTTTTAATTATTAGCAACATATAACCAATAAGAACCTCTTTAATTTGTGGCTAACTTGGTTTATATAGATTTTTTATTCATATTTGAGTATTTATTAGACCATTGCCTTATAAGAAATTTAAAGCTCAAATGCAAAAGTTTGTGTGTTAATTGTCACCCCAAACATTTGTTAACTCATAAAGGCATTGCACTATAACTTCATAAAGAGGACATTATATAGCTTCAACACAATTTATATTCAATGGAATTAAACAAGGTGAGGGCTCTATGTCTACTTTGTACACTCAACCTATTATGAATGAAACACTAAATAAAAACATTATTGGGGATCTACTTTCATCCATATAATAACTACTCAATGAGATATATATCTAGATAAATATATGAATTTGTAATTAACATGGTTATAATAATGTGCAAATTGGGAATAGAACTTCCTCAATCCAACGGTGTTCATTATTGTCACTCCTTAGGATTCTTATTAAGTTTACGAAGGTACTCCTTGCCAATATTAAATATTAGAGATATGATACAAATGTGGTTATAACTGTCTCGCTACATTACTTGGCATGTCCTCATTTCTTTATGGTATTCCACTACTTTTCTTTGGTTGTTGCATTCCACTTGCATATGGCAAATGCAATCACATGTCCAAATGCCTATTAGTGTTGATAATCTTTCCTTGATTAATCATTCTCAGATTTAATTTAGGTTACACACATTATTTCTATGATTACTATCTGTAAATTGTATATGCTCTTGTCAACCCCATGGGTAACTTCAACAAAAAGTTGCATTTTATAGCATAGACTATGAAATCCTATGCTCTGAACACGATTGTTGTAAATGGCGACATTCATTTTCCATTTATATACATTTAGATACTCAATGAAATATATACAATGCTTTTGTTTTGTAGGTTTTTGTTCAATTCTTGTACTACACGTTACTATGTAGATATCTCTAGTAGGGTTTTGCAACCCTAAATTAACATTTGATAATACTAATAATAATGGCTATTCTCATAATAATAAACTCCTTATGGGATTTTACTTTATTCTCAATAATAACTCTATTATGAGCATTATTTCTACACACAATCCAACATAGAGCGCACTTTTAAGATTTCACATATTTACTTTTTTTTTTATAACAATCTTTTTATTTGGCCACCAAAAAATGACATCTAATAACACAATTTTCTATTAATTATATAAAACCGATATTCTTGCTATATTTTTCTATTATTATTCTAAATATAGATATTTTATTAATAAAAATACAAGTTTTCTATTTTGTTCTTACGATTCTAATAATTCACAATAGCCACAATCTTTATTTGCATGTCAAGATTTACTCATTCAAAGAACTTCAAGAGTATCACATATCTCTCTTGAATTTATTAACCAAAAATCAACACATTAAACAAATCCCATCTTAAATAATATTAGATATAATCAATGCAAATCATTTATACTTGTTCAATATGAAGATTTATCCTTTTCTGAAACAAATAAAATGAGTAGATAGATCTTCCTAGCCATAGATTAAAAGTATCTTTTCCTTTCACTCTTTAATCACCCTCGAGCCAACCAAGTCCACAAGAGGTCTAATAACCCTTGCATTATTAATTCCAAAGATTCTTGCAACTCTTTACTGTAGTGTTTTAATAGAACTAGACTAAACTTAGAGAGGTCTAATAACCCTTGCATTATTAATTCCAAAGATTATTGCAACTCTTTACTGTAGTGTTTTAATAGAACTAGACTAAACTTAGAGCTTGTGCATTACTTGCTTACAACTTGCAAAACTTCACGATGTTTCTTCCCTCTTTCCTTCCAAATTTTCTTAATCTTCCTTTCTATCTCACACTATCTTCTTTCTCAAAAGAAAATAATAATATACTTTTCTTTATTACCCTTCCCTTTTTGTAGAGAGAGTATTCTATTTTTAGGTAGGTTTTTAGGTTTAATGTGAAGATGGCACCTCACACAAGGATTTGTGGCTTTTAAAATAGATTATCTCCATAATTAATATACTTAGGTCTTATTTTATTTATTTCTTATTCACAGATTTATTTTTCGTGGGTTTAAAAGAAGATTATCTCCATAATTAATACATTAAGGGCATGCTTTATTTCTTTATTATTCACAAAGTTAGTTTCCCTTGGTCTTAAAGTAGATTATCCCCATAACTAAAATATTTGCCCTTGTAGTAGACTTGGATCTAGCTCTCTTTCCATTCTACACATTTGATATATCGAATAACACAAAAACATAATCTTTTCAATAATATGATTTACTTTCACACCACCCAATACTTATGCTGTCTCAAGTTTCACTATTTAATTACAACATCAAATTAAATTTAATCATGCCCAAAATTACTAACTAAACTTAGGGGCGAACTTGGTATATTTCAAACATTCATTGGTTTCAAAGTGATGCCACCTCCAAACTTCACGTGAGTATCAAAATTTTGATTCAATATTAATCCACTTGACTCTATTTAATGATGCATACCAGTACAGGCCCATCTAACTTTGGTGTTACAAAGCATTGAGAGGGATCAAATATGCAAACCTTTCACCTAAACTATAACACACATCGCTCTCACCACTATGCTACATCACACTTATGCGTGCATTCTTATTCTTTATTTTTATTTTTTATGGGATAGAGACATTTTTCCCAACCCGAGCTCCACTATGCTACAACACATTGATGCTTGCATCCTTATTTGTATTTTTATGGGATAGATGGACACTTCCGCCTCACCTGGGATGTAGAAATACACCTTCTCGGTACAACAAGAGGATATTATTTAATTCACTCGACACTATCTCATAAAGAATATAATGGTTTTAAATCACCTGGAAAACAACCATTTGTTAAAGACTTATATTGAGAAAGTGACAATTCATATACCCATTATCCAATGCCATACAATTATTCATGACACACTACGTTGAAATCAAACTTAGAGACCAATGCATGAAAGAGAAACTATTAAACAATTCAAAATTAGATCTAGTGGCATAAATCTCCACCCCACTCACTCCAATGATTTATCAAGCTTCCCAATATGCTCACATGCCTACCTTAAGCCATGCAACCTCAGAGAACCAATGGAAACCCAGAGGAATGCTAGTATGACTTGTACAACATATATGTGCTCTCAACTAGTTTATCTTAACGTACAACCTCATAGGGTGCTACAGACTTGCATATGGGTTGACAACTAGGAATAACATACATTAAAGAGAGAAACTAAATTTCGGTGGGAAAGTGTCTTGAATGGTCACAATGATAGATAGTTTGGAATTACCTAGATTAATGTAACATCTCAATAATGACAACCATATATCTTTAGGGTGCTACAGACTTGCATATGGGTTGACAACTAGGAATAACATACATTAAAGAGAGAAACTAAATTTCAGTGGGAAAGTGTCTTGAATGGTCACAATGATAGATAGTTTGGAATTACCTAGATTAATGTAACATCTCAATAATGACAACCATATATCTTTAATATTGGAATAACATGAACAAAGGAGAATATAGAGTTCTTGGTATTTTATAATGGACAAGGAAAATGAAACTATGAAGTAAATCTATAGAGTTAGAATACATAAAGAATTCTCACTCCATTAAAATAACTAGGTAACCATTAATTGCATAGTAGCTTCCAAATAAACTCATACATAAACTAACACAACATTAAACACAATATAGAAAATCCATCACACACGAACACCATATTTTCCTTAGAAACCCAAATGGGAAAACCAAAATTTGAATGGTTGTTGAATCTCTATTCCGATAGTCTCTAGTGATTTAGTCTTATTTTTATTTCTTTTCTATAATACTTTTTATTTAATTTCCTTTATTGATTGTGATTTTATGTTTTATGCAGCCTTCATTAATCTCTGAATAACATGGCACAGGGTCTTACAACCATTCCCTTATTCAAATCAACTTTGGATCAAGGGTATATGATAATTTTTTTTCAAAACTTCCGAGGTTACAACAAAAATGAAATGTTGATAAATACAATAAAGATGGGAAAGAATTGCAACAAAGTGCCCAAGTTATCACAAGATTAGTTACTCCAATCTTTTGTTCCCCAATTAAATCCTGACACAAGGAGTGATATAGAGATGACAACATTAAAACCAACTAGTTGCAAGGAAAATGAGACAATTGAAATTAAGTAGGCCAGACCAATATAATGAAGGTCAGACCAAAATCATGAAAAAGCTAAGTCAAGTCAATAATCCTCCCAAACCACATACACTAGTAAATTAAGATATCTTCTACCACATCAAGTAAAGGGAATAAATAAAGCCTCTACAAGCTCAAAGATGAAGAAACAATAAATGTATGAGAGATAGAGAGATGGGATCCAAAACAAAATTGAAGAAATAAGATAACTAAATATATATAGATGAGAAGTAGAGAAAAAATATGAGTTAAATATTGTAATTAAAGACACACAGAAGAAAAAAAAGGCAAAACTAAACATAAAAGTGTTATATCAGAATTATAATATGATAAAAGACCAAAAATATCATTGGTAGAGACAACTTGTTTCTCCTTTCATAAACATTAAATTTAAAGGAGCATATAAAGAAAAACAATGTTACGGCCTTGATAAAATTTAGAAGTGCTCATAATATTATTAACTTCAATGTGGAAAGTTTTTATTTTATTTTTGCATATATGGTTAATCGTTTCTATAGATAGAAAAAAATAGAGGACGTAGACAAACGACACAATGTAAAGTTGCAAATACAAGAATATAACTTAGAACCTGAATTCTAGACGGTGCCCTTAAGGGGAGTAAATGTAATTTTAGGGGTTCAATGCATACAAACATTGGGTATAAAGGTAACAAATCACCAATTTTTTTTATTAAATTCAAAAGGCAAGGAGACATGTATTAATTTTGTGTTTCAACCACCTCTCAAAAAAATTATATTCACACCAAATGGAGAAATTAACTCATAATGAAGCACAATGTTATCAAATGGAGATCTTATATCACGACTAATTTGGTCAAAGTATTATGAGATAAAACTAGTAATCAAAACACACAAAGAGTTATTGAGAAACTATCCATGGAGTTGCTACTAGAAAGGGGAATTGAACATATAATTGAAATAAAATCAGATTCAACACTTGTCAATCTCAAGCCATACAAATATGCCCATCACCTCAAAACATAGATATAAAGACCGATTCAAGATATTTTGAGATGTGGTATTATTGAAATGTAGTAACACCAATTGTTTTAGTGCATTAAAAAAATGGATCTGTTAATTTATATATAGATTACCAAAGTGTTGATTGAAATGATGATAAATAACAAATTCTCCTTTCTATTCATACATGCAATTGTGGATGAACTTCATGGAGCCAAATATTTTTCAAAATTATATATGAGGCCTAAATTGGGTTAAAAATGTAAGATATTGCAAAAATGCATGAAGGATATTATTAGTTAAAAGTTCTATTTTTTTATAAATTTTTTATATTTAATTTTTTATATTTTATATTTTTCCTTTTAACTTTTAATTATATTTTAAACTAAAACAACTAATTATTAATTATCTAATTGACCCCTTTTTATTCATTTAAATCTTTTCAACTATTATTTTTAAATTAATAGTCAATTGAATAACTTTTTCCATCCTTTCTTATTTCTTTTAATCTTTTTAACCTTTGACTTTTCTCCGCCTAAGTTAAAAAAAAAAAAAAACTAATTTATTTATTTTATTATATTAGTTTTTTCTATATNTCTATAATTTATATTAACGACTAGTTTTTATTATTAACAACTAGTTTTTATTTTTCTATTTATATTGTACTGTCTTCTTCTTTTCTATTGTGCCATAGCTTCGAATGATCCTGACGATGGCTGGAGGGTCAACCCGAAACGGGCCGATCACTTCTAAATTTCTACACAGTGCAAATCCATAAACTTGCACACAATGACTGAACAGTGTGGAAACATTCATGCACAAATACAAGTTATTTTGTTTGAGTGAACTAAGCTCCTATTAGTTTCAAGCAACAATCAATGAACATTTTCAACCCTAGCTAAGGAAGTTTGTGTTATTTTTTTGGATGACATCCTTGGATACAAAAACATGGAGAGAACATATCAAGTACTTAAGACACGCACTATCCATTTTGGAGGAAACTCGATAATACACAAAAATGTCAAAATGTCCTTTTATCTCAAAGAAGCAAGTGAAGGTAAATCCTAACAAAATAAGGGCAATCACAACCAAATTACGATAAATTTTATGTTCAATAGGATATTGCCAAGATTTATAAATAAATATGCTTATTTGATATCATCAATCTCGTATCTATTCTATAAAAAAACATTTCCATGGAACAATAAATCTTGAGAATATTTTGAGTAATTGAAGAAAATTATGCCTTTGGCACTAGTGTGAGCAACACTAAATTTTATTTTAAAAACTTTAGTATAATGTGATGCTTCGTTGTTCAGAATCACAATAGTATTTATTCCAAAGAAGACCATCCTGTATCATTTGAGAACTAAAAGATCAACAAAAGATAGGGTTTAAAATATACTTATAGAACAGAGATGTTCTTGACCATATTCACATTTGCAAAATGGACTCAATATCTTCTAGGAACCAATTCTTGGTATGTACCGACCACAATTGTCTTTGAAACATATTACAACAATATACAATTTCTATATAAAGAGAAAATTGGAGAGGGAAAATTCCACATTTGCATTGGATAGATTACATAGAAGTTGGAAGGACAACATAAATGCTCATGCACTTTCATGAAAGGATGAAGAGTTCATATCATATACAACATTGGTGTTGGTTCTTAATTGGTTAGAAGGATTATGCCAAGAAGACTGATTCTTACACCTCAATTAAGAACTTGGCAAAATACAATTTTTGAATGGAAAAGTGGCATTCTTTGGTACAAGAAAGAGTTTACCTAACTTCATCAAAATTTAAATTAAATTCTAAAAATAATTTCATGATTCTCCAATTGCAAGACATGTTGGTTTTTTCAAACCTTACTATAACGCCCAACAATCATTTTATGGAAGGGAATGAATAATACATTCACAAACATGAAGTAGAATGTGTCGTATACAAAAGGAATAAGAGTGATTACATCATGTCACCAAGGTTAGTACACTCTACATATTTCAATAAGAACTGGGAATAAATCTAATGTGCCAATCCTTCATTCTTATTCTTATTTCTTCTTGTACATTTCGACTCTTGGGTACAACATCTAATGTGTCAATGAACTAATAGGTCCATTCCTAATGAGCTAATAGGTCCATTGCTATGTTGGGAAATTATTCTCAACCCATATCATTTGAAAAAACCATACATGTTATTTGGGATCTTTTGTTCCTTTGTACCTATTTATGAATTCTGGGTCTTGATATGACTAAAATCTCAATGAACTGCTTACCACCTACACGCACATTCCCAAGTTATCTTGTGCAACCTATTGATGTGTAGATATTACTTTCATAATATCATCCATAGCTAGTAAGTTGTGGCTCCGATGGTATGTGATCTCCATCTAATGCAAAAAGTGTGCTTATTGACCTTGTTCCATCTCATCTTGGAGGATCGTGAAACTTCATTCCTATCCAATGCACAAATATTTCCACATGTGTGCACCTTCTATTGGACAATTCATATTCTATAATTTTCACCTACCTAGAGCATATTTAGAGTCATATCATATGAATAAAAGCTCCATATTAAATCATCATTTGTAGTTTGGTTTATGTAATCTTCTTTCCTGCGGTAATATTGTAGATGGTCTTTGAGATCATACTTTATACACTATCATTGACAGGATCTATGAGTATTTCTCCCTCAGTATGGCCTAAAGGAGAAATGACCCTAAGGTTCTCCATCTCAAAGGAGATCTTCCTTTACTTTATGTTTAGAGTAACATTGTTGTTAAATTCACAATCTATAGGCAACAAGGTTGGGTAGGGGTATTTTTCATCCATGATTTCAATAAGTTCAAAATATTATACAATCATTTACCCACCTATACCCACGTCCACATTATGAACTCTTCCAATGGAATACATTTTGTAAATTGGCTAACCTCAATGGAATGGGTGACAAACTAGCTTTGGTTTCCCCACAAATTCCCAAGAATTCTTGGGAAGGATATTGACATCATATCCAAGATCCAACATAACATCATTCATCTCATAGCCCATAATGTTTTACCCAGTTCTACGATGTATCTTGTTTCTTTAAGAAAATTAATCAAGGCATGTCAAAAGATTATTTTCTTTGTCAAAATATGTTTTTTTGATTGGCTAGAATTGACCACATGGTTTTATAAATATCAATTTTTATTGTAAAGAAGGTTTGCGTGTCAACTATCGGGAAATAATTTAGCCGAATACTAGAAAATTGAGACAATTTCTGAGCAAAAAGGTGGGTAAACTAGTCGTTCATATGGTTCAACATGAGTTAGCCAACCAATTTTTTTAAACTAACGGTGGGTTTAACATAGGTTAACTATCTATAGGTTTTTAAATTTCATTAATTTCAATAATGAAACCTGCAATTAAATGTTTTTTTAATGTCTATGTAGTTAATATCCAACCTTTTTCCAAGAGTGAAACCCATAATTAAATGTTTTTTAATGTTCACGTAGTCACGATTTGAGTGGTGTAGTTATGATAATTGTCACATGCCCCAATTTTGTAAAATAATGTTATCTTATTTTGATTTTATTCCAAGACATTATATTAAATTTAATGCTAAGTGGAAATTGATGACTCAGCAGAGTCAAGGATGTGGAATGTAATTCTAAATATTTAATTTTAAATAAATAAAAGTGGAGACAACAGCTTGGGAGAGCTGTTAAAAAGAGTGTTACTGGTCAAGTTGGTGGAGGAGACTAGGTGGAGAGCAAAAAGACAAGTGGCAGCATTCTCAAACACTTCCTATGTTGCAGGTGGCAACCTCCCTACATTTAGGGTCATGATCCCCCAAGAAAGTGGGATTAGAGCAGGTGGTTCAATTAATGACAACTAACCCAAAAAGACCTAGGCAATCTTAATAAAAGTACCCAATGTAGAGAGTTGAGGCTGCTCATTCTAGGAGAAGAATCATTCAGGTGAATGCATTTCAAGGAATTCATTGGGGAAAAGGAAATTTTGAGGAAAGTGTTGAGGGGTAAATTGTAGGAAGGTGATCTAGTACAACTTTGTAGCTGAAAGGTCTTACTGCAGTATGCAGAGTTGGTATTGAGTCTCAGGACTAGTACTTTGTTGTTTGCTCCACCTAGTTCTAGCCAAGGAGACTAGAATAGGCTCGGGTGTCCCGAGAAGTCGTTGTTTGAGCGCCCTCCAGGAGTTGGTAGGGAGGAACGGCCTCCCATCGTTGTTGTCATCCAGCTTTAAAGACAGGTTCCATTATCTTTTAATTTCTGTGTTATAGTTTATATCTGTATGTGAGAAAATAATGAATGATTATATGTTATGTTGTAAATTGTAAAGTTGAAATCTCTTAGTTGTTTTCAAGGCTGAATCTGTATTGTGATGAAAGATAAATCCTACCTGTGTTTTTCCCCATCTGGAGTAATCCAGATCGTACTCTAGCACAGGTAGTGTGTTAAATTGAATGAAGTATGATAGGAATATGAATGAATCGACTATTTATGTTTTTCTGAGTATTGAATGTTTTCTTTCAGTAGATAGTTATTATTATTACAGAAAGATTTGTAATCTGTTCGTAGAGCTATTGGTAGAACTAGACCGAATACCTAAAATATTAGAGATGAAACAAGAACCATCTTACTTACTAACAATAGTATGTTTAAGCATATAACTCATTCTTCTATACCACATCTATTTCTATAAACTGTACATTTATATTGAAGTAGAAGAACTAGTATTATCGGTTGAAAGTTATCATTTATGTTAAGAAAAGATGTAAAAATAACACAGATAGTTTATGTCTTTCCTTTAGTGATAACTAATCTTCTTGCATCTATCTGAACTATAGTTAAGAACTTGATAAATATTACAGTATTCTTTTCTTAGTGTTAATAACTAAAGGACAGTAGTAACTTAGGTTTAAATTAATATTAATAAGAAAACTATCCTTATACATTTGCAGACAGTATAGATGTAAAGAATATTGACAGGTAGGAAAGTTCTTATATTCTTTCAGTAAGTCTGCAGAAACAATTTAATTAAATAAACACAATCGTTATAAACTGCTCTCAGTCTTATTTATATACTAATAAATACCAACATAAACTTAGGAAGAGATATTATACATAGATATTAATATTATAAATACAAATAACATTATCATTAACATTAAACAGTGATGTTTATAAACTATTAATTCATAAAAACAAATTGAAGAAAACTGTGTAACAGTAATCAAATTTACAAGATAATAACATAGGAAATAATACTCTATAAAAGTTAAAAGGAAATAAACCGTAGCTCATATTCTGAGCATAATCTATAAGTATTTTTAAAATACTGTAGTAACCTAGGTTACACATAGGGTAGTTCTTTTAAAATTATTAACTAAAATGTTATGCACAGAGGTAAATTATAGTACTGATTAACTTGTATAAATGTATTTATAAGAGAAACAATGCTTTTCTTTTGATAACATCATACATCTATAGAAGTAAATGTCAGGGTCAAAACCCTTAAAACTATTACATTACAAGTATCAAAATATGAAACCAAATTTACATCAAACATGTAACCATTAATATCCAGTTTAATATTCTACTCATAGTCCTTTAAGGACAAATAGAATAAAATAGAAAAACAGTATAATTATTATAACAAGAATAGTAAAAATTAAAACAAGGTTTTTACAGAACAAACCCTAATCCATAACTTCAATTAAAACAAGTAAGATTTTAAGTTACAGCTGTAAGTATCAGCCTTCAAATTTTAATTATAAAACCCTTACAAAGTACTCAACTGAGTTCAAAACTTCATTATATTCAAGAAGGGTAAAAACTTCCGTCAACCAAAATGAGTTTACAACTATACTGCCCTTACAAAATTTACAAACTTAAACCCGATTGTGAAGCCAAATCTTCGACTAAGTACAGTGCACAATACAAATTAAGTCTACCCTAACAAGGGTTTGATTTAAGTATTTTAACAACAGCTTGTAAAAACATTAAAAACAATAACATAACTTGTGACAAGACGAGAGAGGGTTTTTCAAAACCCTGGGCGAGTCCAACGACCACCCTAACACTAGCAGAGTGAAAATCCATCATTTGGACCACGGGGCTTACCCGAGTTTGAACCATGAGCCACGACCTTTGCAAGGGGCTATCTTTTCTTCCTTGTACAAGAATCACAGCGGCGAGCACCTGCAGCAAGCATCAAACCATTGTCAGCGAAACAAATTACTTGTTAAAGCATGAAAATAATCTATATATACTTGCAGTAAGTAAAAGAAATTCCAAGTATAATAATCACATGTCAATGGGAGAACAACGAACAACTTCATGAAGCACTGTCACCTACAGGCAGAGCAGTTGAAAACCCAAATAACCCTCACGAATATCACACAATGGCGAGCCACGAGAACAAGAGAAGGAAAATGAAGTAGCCATTAAGCTACGTAGGAAATGGATGAAAGGTTTCATAGGCAGCGAGCTAAGGGTAGCAAAAAGACAACTCCACTTGTTGCAGAGAAAGAACCAGCCACTACAAATGGCATTCCAAAACCACAAACCGAAGGACAGAAGCATAACGGAGTCAAGGCACGAGGCAACTATAACCAGGAGAAACGACGGCCTCCATGGGAGACAAGCCAAGAAAACCTAGAGCTAGCATAAACCGCGGGACAGAAATGATATTGGTTAGGTTTTCGTAGCAATATATATTTTCCAGGCGTGGACAAAAATCAACCACGTAGCAAACAAATTTATCCATGCAGCGAGGGTCGTGTCCTATAGTTCCTGTGTGGTAACAATACTCCAATTATTTGATTATTGAAGCGTGGAGTAAACCTTATTGTCAACCCAAATAATTCACAATCCAATCGTTAATCATTTGCACAATGTCTTATGTTAGCATATTGACAAGTTTATCAACGTGGGGGTTACGTTGACCAAAGTAATAGTGTCATTTATAAATCTTAGTTTAAAGCCCGATTTGGATTATGCATTAATCCCTTTCTACCAATAACATTATATTGTTATTTAATAACATCACAATAACGATATAAAGGGTTGTATCACTATTCTCTAAACATTGGTTATGATAAGATAGAAATCAATTAATTTATGTCTTGTGTATAGATAAAGATCAAAGTTTAAGTCTTTAATATAGATATAAAAGAGTTCATGCTAGATATTAACTGACTATAGTTTCTCTAGTAACGAAGATAAACTATAGCTTATACATAGTAAACCTTTTGTAATAACGATATTACAAGTCTAAACTTTATAAATAGCACCTTGTAATAATGCAAAGGAATATAAAGTCTAGATTAAGATACGTTGATAATAACAAACTACTTAAAGATAGAATGTCTATTGAACAAATAAATTATGCATATCTATGAAAACTTATATGGACTGATAACTCAAATAGAATCAAAGCTTTGAAGTAGTACAAAACTGAAGGTAAGAATCTTATTACGAAATTCTATTGCATAGTTTAAGCAACAATACTTTGATAGAGCCTGGAGTATAACTCAACTTGGTTTTATTCTCATTCAGAATGTCTAGTGGACAGTAAGATAATTATAGAAGTAAACCTGATAACTGGAATAGGAATGACCCTATTGAATTCAAAAGTTACTAGAACCACAGAATTGGACCTGGAAATAAAATAGCGGTAACCATGAGCTCATATAGAAGGGCATGATGGTTATAGTTACACAATCGAAGGTTTTTACTGTCCAAAAGATAACAGGCTGTAAGTTATCTTGTAGAAACAAATTGAGGGTCAAGAATTACATAGGCAAGATAAGATACTATTGCATAAATACTGACAATAACAATGTTTATAAATATTACAAATTACTTAGACTAAAGTAGAAATACTTGTAACTGAAATTCTAATGTTTAGAGTCGTAAACATGTTGTACTGTCGTTACTTACATCCGAACTTGTTTACTTGAAAAACTAATGAAAGACAAATGGTTTTACCTTACAGGAGCTGTCTAGAGTTTAGCAGCTTATTTTACTAAGCTTTTTAAATTGCAAATAAAATACTGCTAACACTAAAAGATCTTTTAAAATATACTCGATCAATCATACCTGTAAACCTGTAAGAAACAGTATTCATCTGCGTTAGCACGATTGCTAAGTAAGCCCCGGATTCAAAAGTAGATTCCACCTACTTTACATAAAAGAACTAATCAGTAAACTGAAGCAAACAACACAAAAAAAGATTTTATTTTTGTTACGAAAAATAAACTGTTAAGTTATTAATTTAGAATTTAGTGAAACTAATTACTTAACTGTTTCTTTTATGCCAACTGTTAGCTGATAGTAAACCACAGGTTTTAGCATTTATTGTTATCTCAAAATTTTAAATTTTTGTAAAATTTGGGGTTTTGACAATAATGGTGGAACTAGATATGCGTGGATGCATGGATTCAAGAAGGAATGAAATCAAATTAGCGACCATCCAATCTGGAGGTAACTTCAAAATTTTCAATGATTGGACTTAACGAATAATGTTTTTTTTTCTTCTCTGGATAAGATGCATCCTTTGGAAAATTGGCAGTTGCACGAGCCATATTCGACCAATACTACTAGATGATAAAATTTTCCATTGGTCCAACGTCCATCAAACACAAAAAAATTAGTTCATATTGCTGCAATAAAGGTACTTCACAATAGTGACTTCAACTCTTCTTTATTAGTTGTTGGTATTATCGAGTCTATTTCTAGTTTGCATGGACATCCAATGTCTTGTTTTTATTTATTTCGTAGCAAGTGGGTATAAGATATTCAAATTTGTAACTAAATTTGAATAGGGAGTTCCTTTATTTTTGGGGTGATCTGCTCTGTGACGCACTCTAGCTCATGGAGAAGCTTGAATTTGGTACTAAAAGTTGATATCAATGTCATAAACACAATATTAGTCTCCACCTATTATAAATACCATAAACTTGTTTATGGATGTTATCTATTATGGGTATAATTTTTTTCCAAAGAAAAAAACATATGCTTAGTTCTAGTAAAGAAAAAAATGCATTCTAAAGATGTTCCAGACACTATAAAAGCGATAGAGAGAATTATATCTCTCCAGAATCTTTAAAAAATTGTACATATAAATTCCTCCTTTAATAGGCTCATCAATCTACATGTTGCCTGCAAAATAAAACTTACATAGACATGTAATACAAGCTATAATCCTTTCATAAAGAAAATTTAAAACTAAAAGCATACCATCATTGACTATCATTAAACAAAAAGAAATATTTCATTTAGATAAGAGTTCAGACCCAAGTTGTTGACATTGTCCTGTCCAGGGATCAAGATTGAAGGGCTGGTCTTAATTTCATATAGAAGGTTATATATTCATGCAACCCTTCATTGATGAAGGGCTTTCAAAAAGCTCACATTTCAAATGATAGTAATAGATTAATTGTACATTTCATTAAAAACAATGTATTTCAATTAATTAATTTAAGGCACTAAAAAATCAATTATACAGAATTATTACATGTACAACCAACATAACAACAAAAATATTATTTTTTGTATTCTAACAAAGTGAGATTTAAGACTATAATCTATCTTAAAAAAATTCAAATTAATTAGAATTGATAAGATCTAAATAATGAAAATAAATACTGAATTTTTTTTCAATACTACCCCTTTCAACCACTTCCCAAAACTCTACACTCCTCATTTTACTACTACCAGCATTCAACCACTTCCCAAAACTCTACACTGTTGATTTCAAAAATTCCAAATTTTCCTAGAACTAAAAACAAATGTTTCAACTTCAATCATTCAATGACTCATATTTATTCCAATAAAATTATAACCTTGCATAAAATTATCTCATACAACTAAGAGTTGCAGAGTTATATAACTTTAGGCTTGGCATATTCCTTCTTCAAAGGACTTTTGGCCCAAAACAAATAAAATCAATCAAATTCCAGATTTCAACCCAAACAAACATAATTATGAAACAAGCATAACACAGAGGAAACAATACATTTCTGGAGTAGTTCTTGAGGGATGTAGGCACTAAAAATCACCTTAATTTGTGCCATTGAATTGGAGTAGTTAAGAAGTAATCATATTGGTATTATCAGTGTTTCAAAATATGAACCTAAAGAGCAATATAGGTAAATTTGAGAACCTGATTATTGTAAATTTCGGCTCCAGCTCCAGGAACATCTTAAGGACAACCCCGTTGTTGAGGCATGTGAAATCCATGTGCTTCCAGGATGCAGCTCCAGGAACATCTTAAGGAGAGCCCCGTTGTTGAGGCATGTGAGATCCATGTGCTTCCGGACCAGGGATAAACCAATATCTACCGAGGGCAACGCCTTGACCCTTTTGCAACCTTTAGTAAAAGCAACAATAAGCTTCTCTCGCTCCTAGAAGGAGGTCTACTTACACAACCATATGTTTGCACTGAATGGGATGAACATGAAGTACCAGATTTCGAACTTGACCTTGCTCGTATTTCTCATTCCATTGTGTGAGCCTGGAGTCGAGGGAGAACCATAAAACCAATCGTCGAGGGCAAAGATACCCAGTTTTAGATCCGTAATGGGGCGGTTGGAAGAACCCGTTATTCAGAGCAGAGGGGGTAATTGACTAGTCAGATATTACGTATTAAAGAATGTATTCTGCTTATGACTTCTAAAAAGTGGAAATAGAGGCCATGCCTTACTAATTCCAAGGGCTATTTAGCTTGGTGATGGTTCGTCGTGATTGCAACATCATATCAATGGGAATGGAAAGCAACTCATTCGACCTACCAATCCTTTTTTTAACTCCATCTCCAACCATATAAATGATGTTTAACTTTGCCGGTGGACCAAACCCTGAATCAGTTGTAGACCAAAACAAGGTGCCGGAGAGGAGGCACTGGACATGCCCATCCGGCAAGCTCCCTCATGCGTGTTTTGTGGAGGAGATTGAATAGCTTGGGGGAGAATCGAGATCTTATTGGTGTTCTGATGGCCTGAATCTGAACCTATCTGCTTGGGTGAAGCCATTAATCAAAGTAGTATAAGTCACGCTATTGGGCACTATTCCCTTTCCCCTCATCTCCTGCATCAAGTCGAGAGCCTTGTCCAACAGACCCACATCAGAGAGCCCCTGAATCAAACTGATGTAGGTAAAAACATCTAGGGCCATCCCCTTCTCAACCATGAGAATTTGCATTTCTATGGAAAAATCAAGCTCACCCATTTTACAGAGCCCATCAATCAAAGAAATGTAGATGAAAACATCGAGCTCGCAAACTATGGCCACCATCTCGTTCACAAGAACAACAACTTCAGTAAATCTACCCTGCTGATAGAGCTCGTGTAAGTGGCGTTATTGGGAAAGCAACCACTGATAATCATCTCTTCCAAGAATTCAATTGAAAATGCCCCGCCCGATCACATTGGTACATTCCTTCATTCCTTGGCCCGCGCCCAGTATTCAATGTGGAGCTCCTTTGACCATATTTTGTACGATTGTTGGACACCTCAGAGGTGGTAGAACAATTGACACCTACAAATATTAATCCCAATTACATGGAACAAGCAACCATTGATCAGATCATGGAAACACAGGTTAAAGGCACCTTCCAACAAAATATCCAACTATATCAAGTTGTCAAAGCAGGGAATATCCTCCACCAAGGCAAGTGGCTCACCAAGAGGCAAGTTCAGTAGAATTCTCCCCATTTGATGGGGGCACTCAAAGCAATGAATACCATTGCTTTCTAATGGTGGAGGACTGATCCAGATGGTTATAGGTGGCCTCCCACCTATCCCACTGGCTCAAAATAGTTTTTCATGTTGACAATTTTCTTGTAATTTTCTATGGTTTTTTGGGTCCCAAACTTTCGGGGCCATTTTGAGGCCCTAACCCACATTTTTTGGTGATTCAGGGGGATAAATGGATACAATCAATATGCATTTCAACTCCATTCAAAATTTTAAAATCTTGGATAGACCTTTCCAATGAGATATTGAGCACCCTAAACGAAGATCGTATGCAAAAGTTATGACCCCAAGAAGTTGATTGTTCAACTAACCACCTTTGGGCCGCAAACTTCATGACGATTCATCTCCTAGGGTTAGGGTTAAAAAGCAAGGTTTTTACACCCCCCTTCCCACTCCAAATGGGCCATGGGAATCCATGTCCATGGATGACATGTCAGGATTACCTTCAACTAAGCATGGTAATGACTGCGTGTTTGTGGTTGTGGATCACTTCTCTAAGATGGCCATTCCGATAGCTTGTGAAAGAACATCTCTGCCGAAGACACTGCTAAGCTATTCTTCGAGTATGTTTGGGCTCATTTTGGGTTTCCACAGACTATCATTTCAGATCGAGACAACAGGTTCCCCATGCATCCACATAGGAGGAATATTCCCATGCTCAGGCTGAGGTTGATAGGGCCACCATATTTGTTGAATGAATCCATCACATCCGCTAACAGGTCCATGACATTTTGGAGAAGGCCAATACTAAACACAAGCATCAACATGACCAACATCAGGTTCCACACAAGTTCCAATTTGGGGAGAAGGTTTGGTTTCATTTACAGAAAGAGAGGCTCACAGGACCCCATCGCAAGCTTCATCCACTTCGATATGGTCCATACACGATCACCGATGCATTTGGTGATAATTCTTTCAAATTAAGCATTCCTTCATTCCTTGGCCCGCACCCAGTATTCAATGTGGAGCTCCTTCGACCATATTTTGTACCATTGTTGGACACATCAAAGGTGGAAGAACAATTGACACCTACAAATATTAATCCCAATTACATGGAACAAGCAACCATTGATCAGATCATGGACATACAGGTTAAAGGCACCCTCCAACAGAATATCCAACTATATCAAGTTGTCAAAGCAGGGAATATCCTCCACCAAGACAAGTGGCTCACCAAGAGTCAAGTTTAGCAGAATTCTCCCCATTTGATGGGGGCACTCAAAGCAATGAAGACCATTGCTTTCTAATGTTGGAGGAATGATCCAGATGGGTATAGGTGGTCACCCACCTATCCCACTGGCTCAAAATAGTTTGTCATGTTGACAATTTTCTTGTAATTTTCTACGGTTTTTTGGGTCCCAAACTTTCGGGGCCATTTTGAGGCCCTAACCGACGTTTTTTGGCGACTCAGGCGGATAAATGGATACAATCAATATGCATTTGTTTCCATTCAAAATTTTTAAATCTTTGATATACCTTTCCAATGAGATATCGAGCACCCTAAACGGAGATCGTATGCAAAATTTATGACCCCAAGAAGTTGATTTTTCAACTAACCACCTTGGGGCCGCAAACTTCATGACGATTCATCTCCTAGGGTTAGGTTTATGGTTTTTTGCCTCTCTAAGACTTTATGATAAAATTCCCTTTGACCTTCTTTCGTATTCAGCTTATCATGAGTGAGGGTAACTGCCACATCTCTTCTCAAAGATACAACTACCATGATTCTTGCTGTTTTTGTTTTACATTCTATTATGTTTCATTCATTTAATAGAAATCTGAGTTTACTATATCACTGTGTTTATCACCATATATATCTGCGCATTTGAATATATATATATATATA
>LPNX010630596.1:83761-169636 GCA_001517045.1 Pseudotsuga menziesii
TACATACATACATACATGCATATATATATATATATATATATATGTATGTATGTATGTATGTATGTATGTATGTATGTATGTATGTATGTATGTATGTATGTATGTATGTGCTCTTTCATTTCATTCTCACATAAATATGGATCAATGGTATCATAAATTTCTACTCTTGTGGTTTCTCGGTGCATGTCCTCAACGAGATATGAATATCGAGAGTTGGGTCTCGAACTAGTTTAGCGTGGGGAAAATACCTATCATCATCCCAAATAGCCTCACATGGAAGGAGAAGAAAAGAGAGATGACGAAATAAGAGATCCTATTAAAATGTTGGTTGAGGAATCCCTCGCGTGAGAGAGGAACGAGATGATGGATAACTTCACCCAGATCCTTCTAAGAATGCTGACGACGACAAATGCACCTTCAACGAGCAGTCATTTTGGGGGTGCGACTCCCTTCAAGGTACAAGTTAACTTTGAAATCCACTTATTTGAAGGAACGATAGATGCAGATTCTTTGGAAAAATGGTTAAGTCTGTTAGAGGGTCACTTCTTTGTTCAAATTTTTTTCGACAGCGAAAAGATCACTTTCGCGCTCCTTAATTCCCTCCCCCATCTCAAATATTGGTGGCATGGGTACTACAAGAGGCATGCAAAGGGTGAATATGATATATTCAAAACACA
This sequence comes from Pseudotsuga menziesii, assembly GCA_001517045.1. Lineage (NCBI taxonomy): Eukaryota > Viridiplantae > Streptophyta > Pinopsida > Pinales > Pinaceae > Pseudotsuga > Pseudotsuga menziesii. The sequence continues at coordinate 84,439 of LPNX010630596.1, forward strand.
ACCCACTTGGGACTTCTATTGTTGATTCTGTCAAAGAGGAATTCTACCCTGTCAGAAACTATGATGACCAATACACTCGGTGGACGACATTGCACTAGGAAAGAGACCAAATAGTGTCGTAGTATACTAATATATTCCATATCCTGTGCTCTAAGATGGATATTAGAGTTTGTGAATGACACTAGGTTCTGAAATACCATAGTGTTATGCACAGGTACATTAAGTTAGAGATGGATTTCATGGACATATCCTCACTAGGAGCAGCTTACCGATATGCCGTCAAAATCGAACAAAAGTTTAAGAAAAAGAATAAGTAGGATTTTAGGTCTCCAAATCAACAACAGAAGCTGGGAAAAGTGGCCCTAACTCACAACCCAAAGGATAGAGCAAGGATGGCCAAAGTCCCAACAACTAGTCCAAGACGCAGACAAAGAAGGGTAACGATAAATCAAATAAGGACACCGGCAAGTGGTGAGAGTTCCATATAAGCCCCTGGCACAACACTAATGAATGCCGTTCAAAGAAATCATAGTTGGTCGAGAAAAAATCCCCAAATCTAGAATCTGAATCAGACATTGATGCAGAGAGAGAAAGGGGTAAGAAGATCATTGACTCGGAACCTAGTGCCGCCATAACAATCGCAAATATCCAACCGAAAGAGTAAGAGGAGACAGAGGAAGTGGCGTGTCGCCTCTTCCATTCACAACTATGGGTGGAGGGGACTCCGCTACATTTCATTGTCGACAATGGTAGTAAGAAGGACCTCTTATCGACCGAGGTCGTCAAAATATTGAAGCTTCCAACGGTTCCACATCCCCAACCCTACAACATTGGTTGGCTGAGCCATGGACGAGACATCCGCGTCAGTCAACAGTGCCGCCTCTTCTACGACATCAAGCCCTTCAAAGATGAAGTAATGTGTGATTTTTCCCCACTTGAAGTTTGTGATGTTCTTTTAGGATAACCATATATGTGGAAACACCATGCCATGTATAAGTCTAGACCTTGTAGTGTCATTATTACTTTGGGAAATAATCTCTACAGGATACCCGATACACTTCCTACTACTGTAGTATCTCTCATCACAACAAAGCAGTGCAGGAATGTAATATCCCAAACAGGGAAATTTGTACTCTTCATGGTCTGTTATGAGGGAGAATGAAATATCACATCAACATCCACCACATCCACACAGAATCCTTATACGCAGCAAAAATAGGTGGACAAGATCATGGAAGCATACAAAGATATATTCACCACACCTGCTGGGGTTCCAATACATTGTCAATTCAAGCATTCCATTGATTTGATCCCTGGCACACCTTTACTAAATGAGCCAGTATACATGCATTCCCTCATGGAGAACAAAGAAATCAAATGCCATATTCAAGAGTTATACCAAAAGGGGCACATTCGATCCAACTCCTCACCCTGTGGGAGCCCAATTGTGTTGGTATAGAAGAAAGATGGGACATGGCAAGTCTGCATTGACTACCGAGCTCTAAAAAATATCACAATCCAGAATCAGTATCCCATTCCCCATATCGATGAACTCCTCTATCAAATCAATGGGGCCAAGTATTTCAACAATATTGACCTGAAGTTTGGCTATCATCAAGTGCCGATTGAGCAGACTAATGTTTGGAAGACTGCCTTCAAATATCGTGAAGGAATTTTTGAGTGGTTGGTCATGCCTTTCGTCTTGACTAATGCTCCAGTAACCTTCATGAGGATGATGTATGACATTATACGACCATTCACCAATTCCTTTGTGGTCGTGTATCTATATGATATCCCCGTCTGCAGTAGAACATGGGCAGAACATCTCCAGTATATCCACCAGGTCCTCATCACCTTGTGTCAACAAAAGTTATATGCCAATCTAGAGAAGTTCTCATTTGGCATGGAAAGGGTTCAATATCTAGGATATATTGTGGACAAACATGGTGTTCATGTAGATCCGGCCAAGATCCAAGCCATTCACGATTGGCCGACCCCAAGGAATCTCACAAAGATTCACAGCTTCCTAGGCCTTGCAAACTGCTATCACAGATTTTGTGTCGGGCTTCCCTAATATTCCTTGGTCCATTAGCTAGGTGACCAAAGGGGGATCTAAGGCCAAGTTTATCTGGTCCAAGGCATAACAACACACATTTGAGGAGATAAATCAATGCTTATGTTCAACGCCCATCCTTAACTTACCAGATCTACAACAACCCTTTGAGATTGAGACAGATGCTTCAGACTATGATGTTGGTTCAATCCTCACTCATCATGGCCATCTAGTGGCATATCACAATGATACACTTTTAGATACAATCCGCAAGTACCCAACCTATGACAAGGAAATGTACTCCATTGTCCAAGCCTGCCGCCAATGGAAGCATTACATCCTTGGAAAAGAAACAGTCATCCACACTCATCATAAGCCCTTGGAGTTCATGCAGACCCAAGGAAAGTTACAGAATGACTGCCACCATAAGTGGTTGACGTACTTGCAATAAATCCACCTAAACATTAAATATAAGAAGGGAAGTACCAATCGAGTCACTTATTTCCTCAGTCGACCTCTAGTGGCGGCATTAACCATGGTGCTCAACTCTTGCAGCCACAAGACCTATCGGTGGCCTCAACTATATGATAATGATCCTGAGTTCGGTCCTATCTATCAATCCTTGTGTGTAGGTACACCAGTGGAAGAATTTCATCTTCAGGAAGGATTTTTATGCCATCTGGGCCATCTCTGTGTTCCTTTAAGCGAGTGTGTGAAGATGATTTGAGAAGCACATTACAGTCGAGTGGCAGGGCGCTTTGGTATTGAGAAGACAGTGGTAGTTTTGCAGAAGTATTTTTACTGGCTGAAACTCTGACAAGATGTTAGTCGATATATCAGATCCTGCACTTCCTGCGCCATCGATAAACCAATGATTAAAAAGCAAGGGTTGCACACCCCCCTTCCCACTCCAAATGGGCCATGGGAATCCATCTCCATGGATTACATGTCAGGATTACCTTCAACTAAGAATGGTAATGACCATGTGTTTTTTGTTGTGGATCGCTTCTCTAAGATGGAAATTCCGATAGCTTGTAAGAAGAGCATCTCTGTCGAAGCCAATGCTAAGATATTCTTCGAGCATGTTTAGGGTCATTTTGGGCTTCCACATACTATCATTTCAAATTGGGACAACAGGTTCCTGAGCACTTTCTATTCTAGTATATGGTCATTGATGGATACCAAGCTCACCAAATCAACTACCTTCCACCCCCAAACCGATGGACAAACAGAGGTAGTCAATCGGATGATTGTGCATATTATGAGAATGCACAATTCTAAACATCCTCGCACATGGGTTGAGAGCCTTCCTTATGTTGAACATAGCTATAACCGAGCTCTGCATAGCTCTATCGGTCACAACCCTTTTCAGGCATGCTTGGGTTTTTAACCATTGGCCTCGATTGATGTATCTCTTCCCCTTGTATCGACACATGAGGAATCTTCCCATGCTCAAGCTGAGGTTGATAAGGCCACTAGATTTATTGAACGAATCCATCACATTCGCCAATAGGTCCATGAAATTTTGGAGAAGGCCAATGCTAAATACACGCAATGACATGACTGACATCGGGTTCCACACAAGTTCTAAGTTGGGGATAAGGTTTGGTTGCATTTACAGAAAGAGAGGCTCACAAGACCCCATCTCAAGATTCATCCAGTTCGATATGGGCCATACAGCATCACCAAGGCAGTTGGTGATAATTCTTTCGAATTAATCATTCCTTCATTCCTTGGCCCACATCCAATATTCAATGTGGAGCTCCTTTGACCATATTTTGCACCACTATTGAACACCTCAGAGGTGGTAGAAAAATTGAAACCTACAAATCTTAATCCCAAATACATGGACCAAGAAACCATTGATAAGATCATGGACACACAGGTTAAAGGCACCCACCAATAGAAGATCCAATTATATCGAGTTGTGAAAGCAATGCAACTCCTCCACCAAGGCAAGTGGCTCACCAAAAGTCAAGTTTAGCAGAATTTTCCCCATTTGATGGGGGTAATCAACGCAATGGAGACCATTTCTTCCTAAGGGGGGAGGACTAATCCAAATGGGTATAGGTGGCCACCCACCTATCCCACTGGCTCAAGATAATTTCTCATGTTGACAATTTTCTTGTAATGTTCTACATTTTTTTGGGTCCCAAACTTTCGGGGCCATTTTGAGGTGCTAAACGATGTTTTTTGGCAATTCAAAGGGCCAAATGGTTTCCATTGGCATGCATTCGGACCCAGTCAAAATTTATACATCTTGGATAGACCTTTCCAATGGGATATCGAGTGCCCTAAATGCATATCGTATGCAAAATTTATGAACCCAAGAAGTTGACTGTTCAACTAACCACCTTGGGGCCACAAACTTCATGACGATTCATTTCCTGGGGTTAGGTTTAGGGTTTTCTACCTCTCCAAGGATTTATGATAAAAGGCCCTTTAAACTCCTTTTGTATTCAGCTTGTCACGAGTGAGAGTAGCCACCACATCTCTTCTCAGAGATACAACTACCATCGTTCTAGCTACTTTTGTTTTACAGTTTGTTCTGTTCCATTCATTTAATAGAATATGAGTTTACTGTATCACTATGTTTATCGCCATATATATATATATATATATGTGCATTTGAATATATATATTCTCTTTCATTTCATTCTCACATAAATCTGGATCAAGCATGAGCAACTAGTATTTGCAATGTCAAAAGTGGATTGATTGTCATGGTGTATTGAAGGGGGATAATTTATATTCAGTTTGCAAGGAAATGAAAAATTGGAGCAAAGAACCCGAGTATATTGGTATGGGTTGGGAGTTAACTGATGGTTTCGTATATGGAGTTAGAGTGAAGCAAGTAAATTACTATTCTTCCTTTATGGTTGGGTCATACAAAAAGAGGTATGGAAGTAGATTCATTGAAGTTTATTTCAAACTTGTTATGATTCTCATGTGCATCATGATTGAGGTGGGCATGCATGCAAGATATTATTTGAGTTACTAGAACATAGTGGCTTGTTGTCTTGTGTAATCCTTGGAAAATGAGATGGAAAGGGAGAATATAATTTTTTTTAACACATTGTTGATATTGAAAATGAGGAAAACTTAATGAAACAATTAAACATGCTTTCACAATATGGGATCCTAATAACAAATGGAAGGGTAGTGAAAGTGAATTTGTTTTAGTGTCATGATATAGTGGCCATATGCAGTTTAGTATGCAATAATAATGTGTCACCAATGGGAATTAATTTTGGTCCTTAGTGCATATGCCATAAAAATGATATACACATGGATATAGATGAAATCAAAATCCAAGATGGGGATACTATTCATAGTATTTCCAAGTTCTATGCAATGTCACCAAACTTGGTCCTAGTAAGCTATACCGATTTATAAGAAGTTTACATTTATGTTGATATATTTCCATTACTTTGTTTGAAAACATTAGGAGTTGAATCCTATTTTGGAGCGAAGCAAACTTACATTCAACTAGCCTTATCTGGTATACAATTCAATATCATCAAGAACTATCCCATGAATAGAAAAAAATGATCAAAAGGTACATGCTTTCATAATTAATTATTACATATAAATGAAAATTCTGATTCATTAAGTAAGTCATACCTACCGTGAAACATGTGCTGTTAATTATAGTTGACTCCTAACTCAATGTCCAATATTGTATATTGTGGTTTCCATGTTGGAATTAGAACCGTTTTGAAGATGTTTCATGAAATTCAAGTAATTGCATTAGATTATGACAAGGTTTATCCAACAAGAGGGATTGGGAAAAAACAAATGTTCAAATTTGGGAGGAGATGGAGAAAATTGGGGTTCCATGTAATCCTGGGGAACCATACCATCATAAAATCCAAGTCTAAAATGACATTAACTATGGGAAATTGGATGCATCAATATCATACAAGATCCTCATTCGACATGAGGGAATTTTAAAGGTTTAATAACTATTTTATCATATCCAAATTTTTAATGTGGTTTTTGACTAATAATCAAAAGTGATGAATTTATGATGTCATAAGAGTGAAATTGCCTCTCTATTTTATCCAATTGTAATAGAAAATTAAGTAACTAGTCATGTAGATTGAAACATTATGCTTATAGGTTATTGAAGGCCTACCAAATGAAGAAAAGTATAAAAAATTGGTGAGGATGTTGAAGTGTATCAAATAATTCCACATTTTGCAATTACAAAGGTGTTGATGGGATGATAAAAATACATACGAGGAAATATAAGCAAATTTATATTAAGCTAATAGTTTTATGTATTTAAGCATGGTGGTATTATTTCATTCACAATATAAATTATGATCCACTATCATTCCATGATTGCTTCCTTGCCAGTGAGTGGATTTGGTTGTGTTCTTGTTATTTATGAGATGAGATGGTTCCTTATATGGATGTCCAACGAGACCATTCTCTTCATACGAATATGCTTATTTATCCTTAATACTTTAGGAATGTTAAGGAATGAAGTAATGGAGCGTAAGCATATGAAAATGGAAATTTGAATAGTAACCAAGGAGGAGGAAGATGAGTTGCTAAGTAGTATATAAACACATTTGAACATGATTGAATGTGTTTCGTAAATGAGATGAGACCACAATTTTTGAAGCTTGTTATGAGGTTGTAGGGTACTTTACAAAACTTTAAACAAAGAAGAGTCACGCCTACGAGTATTAGAAGTTAACTTTGTGTTGAATATGAAAAGTCAAGAAGTTCATTAAATGATGAAACTGCATCACAATTGGAGTCCTTAGTCCCCGATGTCACTCCTCAACAAGTAAACCAACTATTTGACTCATGGGTAAAACAATCTAATAAGTCATTGATTACACTGCCAATAGTAAGTATGTCCTCATTTTTTATGGTGTATAATTATGCTTTTGTTTTATAGTGTGAGGGCCCAAGTGTGTGTGTTTAACTATGATTAATATGTCCTCATAATTCAATAATAATCTTACAAGATAAATTCCAATAAGAAAATACAGTGAAGAGTTTTATCATGAATCACATCACTTTGGAAATCACAAGGCAAAAAATAATGTTCAAACAAGAAATAAAGAACATGGTTCTCGCTCCACTGGTGGGTTATGTTCAATAATTTATCCTAATTAATACACAATATTAACTGTATTATATTGTTTCTAATTATTCACAAATTTGTATAATGAATGGATGCCACATGTTACAATTATGACTTTGTCAAGCTAGATAAATTTTATAAAGTACATATTTTTAGTTGCACTTTGACATTCTCTACCTTGCTAGTTTAAGGAAATGGGACATGTTATATTGATAAGACACAACACATGCAAGATGAAGGTGACACCAATACTTCAATATTGTTTGATGATAATAACAATATAACTCCATTTCTTTCATTGAAGATAAAAGAAGCAACACAAACTAAACAACGACAAGAAATGAATGTGGTAGTTATTTTTGACATAACACTAAGATGAAAACTTCAAATGATGAGAAATTTGATGTTTCATCCTCAAGAATTGATGCAGGGAAACTTAGTGAAACAAAAGAATTGTATGGAGAAACCAGAATTGATAAGCTATTGATGGAGGATATGACTCATAATAAAATCGATGTTCCATCCTTGATGTTAACAAAAAAAATTGTTCACCTAGCTCTACATGACCGAAACCTCATACATACATCATATTCCTACCATATTTCCCTTACTTTTGACCTTCACAATTGTATTTCCATAAAAAATGGTTTAAAACATTATTATTTACTATGGTTTACCTTCACTCGCCCCCAAAAAGGGTCAAAAACCCTAAAAAAGGTTCCAAAACCCTAAAAAGGGTGTAAAATCCCTAAAAGAGAGAAAACCATAGGAAAATACCATGGGTAACCACATTGGGTAAAAAAACCCCAGATCCATTCTATAAATACATTGTGAAGGGCTTTCCCTAAATACCTTTTTTCCATTCCTGTGAGTACGCTGGGACACCTTTCGCTCTTAGGTATTCACACACCATTTTTCCACCATCACGTTGCCATACCATTCCCACTTAGTACATTGAGAAATTCTTTGTACCGACCTGGAGAAACAACCTGTGGAAAGGCAGACCACTTCCAAGACAACCATGGTGGCCAACTTTACAGAAAGAAGGTATAACATTTGTTTATTTCGTATCCCTCGTATATATATTTTCTTTTTATTACTAATATATTTTGTTGTTTTAGTTTTCCATGAACTCTCCCTTACTGTCCCATTGACCTAAGGATGGTGCTTTTGCACGTAACAAGGGAGAAATCCATGTTACAGTTTTGGCGACTCCGCTGGTCGATCCTCTCAAATCCCTATTTTTGCAGTCTTGCTACAGGTTCGTTTTCAATTTTTTCCTTCAACCATCACCGATCGGGCCCCCACCCGGCCGATTCAAGCCTTCACTGTGTCAGTGCCCGCTCCCTCGGCCCCTGTCGGCTCTGTCTTTTTTTATTTTTTCTGTTTTGGCACCAGTCGCACCTATTGGGCCATAAGCCACGACCCACTCACTCCTTTCCTCCCTATAAGCGCAACCTAGGTCGCGACCTTAGCCCTGATACACGCGATTTGGCTCATAGATCTGGATCGCACCTGTCCTGGCTGACAGAGCGATCCTAGTCACCCCCGTGACCCTGTTTGAGTGACCCAATCTTGTCTAATTCTCTGTTAGGCATGACTTGGCTGTTTGATGTCTAGATCGCCTCTAATTTTCTATCCTGTGCAACCCAGATTGCATCTGTTCCTGTGATAGGCACAACTATCCATTTACAGTCCGATTTCTATGCCTGGTTCAGACCCCTATCTATCCCAACCTCTGTCCATACCTATTTTTCTTTCCAGACATTCTCTGTTACAACCCCTTGCTGATTTCCTGCAGAAGTCCCTTGTTATGCATTTTGTTTCAAGATTGGAAGGAAACCTTTTACATACAGGTGCACACACACTCACACCATTAAGTGAACACGCTCAGTTCATGACCCCAAGCAGAGCCATTAAAAAGCATCAATTAACATAATAACATTAGGATTGGGACATAAGTCCCATCCACAAAATTGTGGGAAGTACTTGGGCATAGCTTGAAAATGCATTGTGAGGAGTACCACAGGAACCCCAAAGTAGCTGGCCATTGAGAGGACCTGCTAAGCGAAAAGGGAAACGAACCATATTGGATTGATTAGTGCCCACCTGTGAGGAAAACCAAGAGCTTTCATTTGTGGCAAAGCAGTCATTAGTTTACCTGAGCCGTGGAGTGAGGGGTACTGCCCCAATACTCAAGCCGCTAGACAACATTAGTGGCCAAGTGACTCCTTTTGAACCATTAGGAAGCCGATTAAAACTGGGGTCCATATTCATTTATTGTCACTACCATAAGGAATAATTTCTCCACCAATTTATTCCTATTTGCTTAGGGGGCACACCCCTTAGTTCGGTTCTTTGAAATATCACCGTCGAAGCCATCTTCGACATCACTCACCACCCTCAGAGCCACACACAGCCTCTGAGTCCGATTCAGATTCCTACCAATACAAACCCACTTTTCTCACTTCCCCCACTAGCCCCATGGTTGGTGCACATCCAGATCCCTTCCAAGGAGGGATAGTCATCGACGAACCTATGTCCTTTCCATCCATCATCACGTGTATCCATGTCCCATCACCACTACACACACTGCTACTAGTACGTTATCTACTTGTAGTGACCCCACACCAGTTACCATGGTTCCTACCATATGAAATTTTATTCCTGGGGTAAGTTTCCCTTCGACGTCCATTCCGACTATCCCAACTATGGGAAGTAAACCTCACATACCCCCAACCATGCATGGGAACTATGTTCCTGCAAACACCAACACCATTGCTAGTCCATCCAAATCCAACCTCGCGTCTATCCTACTTTTCATGGCTAGTATTAACCTACCATATTTGGCAAGGTTAACAAATGACCCCATCAGTAATCAACCACACTAGCCTCCCATTCCTACAAAACTTCCTTCAGACATCCCAAATTTTTAGGGAAAGGAGGGAGAGGACCCCCATAACCATATCATGTCTTTCCACTTATGGTGTTCATTGAACAACATTATGGATGACTCTCTTAGATTGAGGTTGTTCCAACGCACACTTATGAGTGCTGCAGCCAAATGGTACATCGAGCTGCCTCATGCCACTTACCCCAATTTATCCTCACTTAACTCCATGTTCCTTCAATACTTTCAACTACCCATTCTATATGACGAGGGAGTGGATATCCTTTTATCATGCCGTCAAACCACAACTACCCACATCATGGATCACATCCATGAGTGGTGACGTCGACATAGCTTGTGCAAGATCCAATTGGATGATATGATATTCCTTGACTGGTTTCTGAAAACCTTACTTCCACCCATAGCCAAGGAAGTCACCTCTGAGCAACCCCAATCTTAGAAGGAGGCCATCTTAAAGGCTCAACAGTTTGACTTAATATACACCCAGTATGGGTATTTATATACCATCATACCTGATGCTCCCTAAGCCGAAAACTATGGCCGCGACACCTTGGGGGAATCCCATGCTACTGATGGAGTCATTGGCTCCATCACACAACACCCTCAGTTTTATGCAGCCTCTCCCATGAATCCACCACACCTGGGTAACATCCAGTGAGTTTCCCAACCCAATTTCGCCCCTGACTACTCACATATGATGGCTCAGTCCAGAGCCACCACCTCCTATGGGCCTCCCTCACTAACTCATCACGTCCATGTGTCAACCTATTCGACACAATCGTGTTCTGGCCAAGAGGTTGGGTTTGTAGCCCCTCCAGCTCCCTTAGTTTATTATGCACCACCTGTGCAACCCACTCTGGTTCCCATCTTGACTCCTCTAGTCTCTACAAGGCAGGTTTATGCTCAACAAAATATTCCCAACCAGCCTACCCCCAATAACCAACAAGGGCAGGGAAAGAACAAACGAGGAAAAAACATAGGCAATAATCAACCCCAAGGAGGCGACCAACAGGCTAACCCTCCAAATAATAACGATACTGACCCGCCTGCATAGAAACCCCAACGTCCCAATTGGCTGGGGAAGAACCCACCATTATGTACCAAGCACCTGTGTGATATCTACAACACCTACAGTTACTACACACATTTGTGTCCCCACATGGCTCACGTCCAACAACTCCTTCAAAATGACCAACAACATGATCCGAATGCAGCTGCTTTGGCTCACCCAAATCCATCACCATCGGGTTCTCTACCCATTGTGCTCCAAAACCCACTACCACACCAAGGGATGGTTGCAACCAAACCCTTGGCCCCACCTTCCCCCACAGTTCCCACTGCAGCCCCACCTTCTAGGGCTAGTTTCCATGACCTCATGACTTTGTCATCCGAATTCAACCTCCAGGCTCGGCAAAACTAGTATGGATCAAGCACAGAAATCATTGACCCATTAGAGATGTCTACCTCTACAAACATAGACATGTCTCTACACTTACAGAGACCCCCCACACAGGGCGTGGCCAATGCCCCATAGTTCCCTATGCATCGTGTCACAAACAACGCTACTGCCATGGCTACCCTCAAATACAACATAGTTGACGAATTTTTCCAATATCTTACAACCATGTCCACTTTGGAAGTTCTTAAAACTTTCCCAAAACATCATAAAGCATTGTTTTCTGTGCTAGGTTCCCAGAGAACCTAGGATTCTGTTTACTGTCGCCTTCCAAGTTCCAATATCAATTCAGAATTTATTCATACATCGATGCATTATTGATGAAGGGGCCTCCACCTGTGTCATGTCAGCAACTGTTTGGCAGAAACTCAGGTCACCTACCCTTCAACCTTCTACCACTGCTCTTCGCTCCTATGATGGTTGCTCCACTCAGCCATAAGAAATTCTAATGAACATTCTTGTTGAGCTAGATGGTAAAACGATGTACATTGACATTGAGGTTGTCAATGCCCAACTTGACTATAACCTCCTCCTAAGACGTCGCTACATGTATGCGATGCGAGTTGTGGCCTCTACCATCTTTCGACTACTAATGTTCCATCATGATGGGAAGAATGTAATTGTTGATTAGATGAATTACTATGATCCTAAGGGGTCAGCCACGCTAGAACATGTCCTTCTGACTATCAGCTCCACCATTGACAACGTGTCCATTCCAACCTTGTATGATGTTGTTCCATGCCTGTTTTCCAATAGTACTATGACAGACACCTTTTTGTCCTTACCACCTCCACCTATGCCGACTGAAGTTTCACATTTGTGTACCATCACATCCAGTACCATTCCGAACATGTCGCAACCTCAGCTGCAACCCCAACATCAGTCACCGTGGAACTATTGGGGTTCATTCCCAATCCACACGGATCCTTTCCTATTTCAACCATTTGGCATCATGAGAAATCTTGTCATGGCTACTCTAAATGTACCAAATTTTACATTGGGAATTCCTGTGTGGTACCTCAAACCACCCACCCCACCCCAAACTCTCCAGGTTGTGTTGACTCTCATAAAACCCATTGATATGGTGTCGCATCCACTTCCTGGTCCATCAAATACTCCAACCATCTCCAATCCTACCCCTCCTCCTCCAAAGAAGACTGGGTGCAAGGCCACCAAAGCAACGACTAAACCTCGCCCAACTCACCCTTGCGCATTGTGCGATATCAGAGGTCATGCGACACAAAATTGTCTAGATTTACCTATCCTTCACACCCACGTGGATGCTATGGATACATCCGATGTAACTTCAGTAGTAACTATCCCAGATATACCAACAGTTAAGAACAAGTCATTGCGAACCAACCAACCTTCTGCAATTTGCGGCTTGTATGGTCACTACTCTCACCATTTCCCAGAATTTCCTGAGTATCGGTTAGCCCTTCACGACCTTTGGAAACAATATTGTGTGTCCACCATCACTATTATTGAGGAGTTTTACCCTCTGGTTTCTTCCTCAGACACAACCAGCACAATATACATGATCTCCAGTTTCGCTAGTCCTTCCATTCCCTCAGATATAAAGGATTCCTTCGATCTATCTATGCATTATTTTAACAATTATGGGGAAATACTTGAAGCTCTATCGACTCTTGAGTACCCTGGGGATGATATGCATCATCGCTCATTCTTTGTTCCCAATGAACCTCTTTCATCGTCAAATCAATACTCAGTTGAAGCCAAAGACTTCATCCACGGCAAGGTTGACTGGTTCAAGAACCCCATTTCGACACCTGACGCCTTTGAAGAGGCTAATATGGCCAACATTTCGCCAACCATTAAGTTCAACATATCAACCAACCCTGAGTTAGTTCAAGAAATTACACTCGGAGCCTCTTGATCCCCTGAAGAAGTGACTTCCTATAAAGCACTTTTTCAGGAGTTCCATGATGTTTTTGCTTGGTCCTATACCGAGATGCATGGGCTTGATCCATCCATTGTCAAACATCGTATCGACACTTGGCCTGATGTCGAGCTCGTATGCCAAAAGAAAAGACCCATTCACTCCTCAAAGGCTCTTGTTGTAAAGGGTGAGATCAAGGAAATGCGCAAAGCAGGTTTCATATACCCCATTTCGTATACCACTTGGGTTTCCAATCCTGTTCCCGTTCATAAAAAATAAGGTACCATTAATGTTTGTACTGAATTTTGTGATTTGAACTTGGCATGTCCCAAGGACAATTTCCCCACTCCGTTAATTGACTGGCATTGACACATGTGCCGGACATGAAGTATTTTCATTCATGGATGGTTTTTCCGGGTATAACCAAATTCATATCCAGAAGGAAGACTAGTACAAGACTGCTTTCACAACCCCTTGGGGCACATTTCTGTATCGAGTCATGCCATTCGGCCTTAAAAATGTTGGAGCCACTTTTTAGTGGGCCATGACATACTGCTTCTATGAACTCATCCATATCATCTTGGTCTACCTAGACGACCTCACAGATCTCCCTCAAAAGCGTTCACAACATATAGACGGCTTACGACAAGTTTTCTTACGATCCCGCAAATACAACGTTCGCTTGAACCTTCTCAAGTGTGTGTTTTGTGTCCCAGCTGGGCATTTACTTGGGTTTATCGTCTCTCACAAAGAGATTGCAGTTGACCCTTTGAAGGTTCAATCCATTTTGAATCTTCCATCACCACATACTTTGCCACAACTACAGAGTCTCCAAGGCAAGGCCAATATCCTTTGCCGTTTCATTCTGGCCTATGCAACAAACTTCCATGGTTTCTTGCGACTTCTCCATACCAACATTCCATTTGTTTGGGATAAGCATGCGTAAATCACTTTTGATGCATTAAAACAAGCCTCGATGTTTGCTCCATTGTTGTCTCCACTCAACTTCACTAAGGATTTAATTCTCTATGTGTCAACATTTGAAAATTCCATCGTTGGAGTTTTGGTCCAAGAAGACGATTCTCGTCAAGAGCATGTGATCTATTATGTCAGTCAGAAGATTTTCGAGCCCCCTTTACATTATTCACATGAAGAGAAGATGGCCCTCGCCATCGTATTTTCTATTCAAAATCTTCACCATTACATCCTTTTGAGCCGCACATGAGTCATGGCCGATTCCAAGCCTATGAGGTATCTGTTGAGATGCCTCCTTGTTTAAGGTCGTGCTACCAAGTGGATTTTCATTCTCCAGCAGTACGATTTGGAATTTGTTGCCACTAAAAGCACCAAATCTCTGGCATTATCTTTCTTAATGACATACCTCCCTCTGTCATCTGCTTCATCACCCATCACAATCAACCTTCCAGACGAGTTCCTAATTTTTATATCCACGGAAGACCCTTGGTATGGAGGAATCCTGCTGTACCTATGCACTCAGAAATTCGAGGCTCATTTGAGCCGCGAAGATCACTGATGCATTCAACACCAAGCTTCTCGCTATCTACTCATAGGGGATGTCTTGTACCGTTAGGCATTGATACCATATTGTATTGTTTCCTCACCCGTGATGAGGTCAACAAATTCTTGAATGACATTCACAATGGAGCCTATGGTGGCCACCTTTCTGGCTTGGCTACCACCCATAAAATTTTCCATGTTGGTTATTTTTTCCTACCATCTTTGTTGATTGCATCCATGCAGTTAAAAACTGCTACAGTTGTCAACTCTTTACTCCAAAAGAAAGAAATCATCTTGCATCGTTACATCCTGTGGTCACAGTCAGTCCCTTCTGCAAGTGGGCGATTGACTTCATGACATGTAATCCCACCTCGACCGACGACCATAAATACATCATTGTGGCCATCGATTATTTCACTAAATGGGTCTAGGACATGATTACATTTAATTGTAAGGCTGACACGACATCATGTTTCTTCTTCAATCACATTATCACACGTTTCAGTGTCCCCTAACATATAGTCTCAGACCATGGTCGCCATTTCAAAGACATCGTGTCGACATAGCTTTCGACCATGTTGAAGTTTGAACACCAGTACTCCTACGCATACTTCCCTTATGGAAATGGACAAGTTGAGGATGTCAACAAGATCCTAAAAACCATGCTCTAGCGGATGGTGGGAAACCATAAATCAAATTGGCACCATATTCTCTTTTTCTCCCTTTGGGCCTACCGAAAATCAACTAAGACCACCACTGATTTTACCCCATTCTACTTAGTCCAAGGTGTAGAGTCGGTACTTCCCATTGAGTGCCAGATTCGATCACTCTACGGTGCCGTAGAGATCCTTCCCGGTACCTCTCCATTAGAACAATTCCTTTTTATATTCGAACAAACCAATGAGGACCTTCCTGCCGCTCTCCAAATGATCGAAGCATCTAATACTTAGCTGAACTCACATTTTGACTCCCATGTCCACCCTCGCACCTTTAGCGAAGGTGATCTGGTCCTCGTTTAGAATCAAGCCAATGATAAGTTGGAAAAAGGGAAGTTTGATTCCATGTGGTATGACCCATATGTCGTCCATTACTGCCTCGACAAGGGGGCATACATCCTTGCTAAATCTAATGACCACCTCTTCAAAAATCCTCGTAACGGGCTCTACGTCAAGAGGTTATGTGCCTAATGTCTTCCACAATGAGTCACTTGTGTCATAATTTTTCTTTTTTGTTTTACACCATTCTTGTCACGAGTCTTACAGTTTGTTTCCTTGGTTGTCTTAGATGGATCCTTCCCCACATCACTACGTTGGTTTCACTGACGGAGCAAGTAGATGGTCTCCAAATCTTGCCTCGGCTGTGTGGGTTATTTATTCCCCGTCACATGATTTTATCCATATCGAAGGAATTTGTGTTGGAATTTCTACCAACAACAAGACCGAGTATGATGTTGTCATTGGTATCCTGGCCATCTCCCTACACTTGGGTATTCGTCACCTTGATATATTCTTAGACTCCCTGCTGCTTGTTTCCCTATTGAATAACTGCTACCTAGTACGTGATCCTTGTCTCTTTAGAAAGTTCCTCTGCACTAGACATTTAGTTAGACATTTTGAATCCATTACATTTACACATGTTCCCAAAATTCTCAACAGCGTAGCAAACCAAATGGCTAATGACGTTCTAGAGTGGTACATTAGTCATCGCATATAGGAAATAAAACTGCATCATGCATCATCATATAGTCATGCATACATATGTCATATACATCATATAGGCATCATTATCATAAAAGAATCATATAAAACCATAAAAAGTGCATCCACATGCATGTATATATCATCATATCATAATGTTCAGTACAAAAACGAGAAGCCCCATAAGCTTTCTCGGCAGAGCATACATATCATACAAAAAATCCTAGTGCACCACTGCACTAGGGGCAAGACCAGTAATTTCTAGTCAGAATCAGATTCCTCTTCCTAGTACTCTAGGTCTGTGTCCTACTCCGTGTCCTCCTCACTGGATTCCTACTCGTCCTCCTTCGACACATATCCCTGTGTCGCTGCTCAGACATACTCAGCAACGACTGTGATCCTCTTCATCAATGGGATCCACTCTGGAGGAGCCTGGTAACATGCGGTGATCAGATCATCATCCAGGTGCTGCCAGTCATCATCAGTGACCCCCTCTAATAAGCACTCTATATAGCGATGAAGTGATGCCAATGTACTCTGGCACCTCCTATGCCCGTGAGCAGGTGGATCTAAACCCTCCACCCTGCCCCTCCATCGCTGATAATCTGATCGAGGGTGCGGTCCGATGTCGACACATACACATAGTATGTCATCAGTATCTGTCATACACATAAAATGGGATACCACTAAGTTAGTAAAATATGTATGAATGCAACCACATAAAGCATCATGTATACATATCATCAGGCCCCTAGGCCTATCCTAGAGGCCGAGGAATATTAGGATCTCCTCGGTAGTCCATCCCTACATATGGGTAGTCCTCTATGAGGACTGGTAGTTTCCTCCACTGCGCAAAAATATCTTGAGTAAAGAACTGAACCACTAGGTCACCTTCCTCTCGGGTCATCATCTCGCTCCACCTTCTCATGCGAGGCTCGCGAGGTCCTCCCTCTCGCACTACCAAGTGCGGTCCTAGGGTCGATAGTCGCTCAAAGAAGAATGAGCACAAAAATGAGGGGGAACATGAATCCTCTCCCACTATCCTGGCATGGTTCAACGAACACTGAACCTGTGTCAAGTACATCTGGGCCCATCCATAGTAGGTGCCCCTCAGCACACGCTCCACAATATGGAGCTTCCCCCCTGAGATCTTGTGTGGTCCTGATGACTCCAATATACACAACACCATCACTGCCACAACCCGAGTCACAAGAATCTTAATGTCACACACTAATATGTACGACACGTACAGTGTAGCAGAGGCATAGAAATGCCTCTCATAGAGGTCGTCCAATGACACTGCGTGTGTGAGCTTCAACGTAGTGTTGTCGATCACACCTAGCATCAGGAGCCCATTTAAAAAATAAATATCGGGGAGTGTGATTTTTATTCACTCCCCTTGGATGATAAAAAAATCAGCATCCGGGTCTGAGAAGTTCGCCAACATCTTCGAAAACAATCTCGATGTACGCATGAGCGGAACCCAGAAGTACTTCAGTATCCCACTTTGGGAAAGTGTGTCCACCACCGCCCCATCCCCAAGTGTTTGCTCTCGCAAGGTACCAATATCGCACTCTCAGCATACCGCCCATGGAATCCTGCACATACACACAATCCTTGTTAGGTCCATTCATACACAACAACTCTACCTGGGATGAGTCACCCCTGTTCAACCTTTTTGTGCAACCCAAGTCACACTAAACCCCTGAACAGGAGCGACAGGGTCGCTTATACCTATTGAACAGGTGCAACCTGGGTTTCTCTTGTCTCCCTCAAAGGTGCAAATGGGTCGTGCCTTTCAGCTCGGTATGAGCAACCTAGGTTGCGAATTTTCCATCGAAAAGTGTGACTCGACCCCACGAGCACCTTGGGCTCGACATCAGCCCCAGGATGAGCAAAAACAAAAACTAAAGCAATTAAGAAGTTGGGTTCAATGAGAGCTCTTACTTGTAATTCATGGATCTGAAAACCACCTGTTGAAATGAAATAAATAAACAAATGATCTCTGGGGTCCTCCACTCCAACTCAACACTGAAAGTAACAATGACACATGTCATGTGGTCCCCCTGTTTATAGGCCTCCATTAGGTCTCATTTTCTTTCGTGCGCCACAGAGTCATCCAAAGTCCGTTTTAGACGTCGTTCACACAATCGGTTTTGGTTTTATGCCCTCTGTCTTTTGAAGAGACCCTCGTCTCATGATCTCACTATGATTTTATGGTCCATTTCTTGGAAGTCACTTCAATTTGCATGTCATCACGTGAATTTCCCTTTGTATGTATTGGCATGTTCACGAGCCATCCGCTCCATCCATACTACACAGTTGGCCATATTTTACCGCCATCCATCATCGCACAAGGGGGGCCCATCATTTTTCTGCATTTATGCCCATCAACCATGTTCACAACATAACCTCTTTCCATTTATCGAGCACTTCCCCCTTGCTTGATTGACCATTTTGGAGTTTCTGTTAAGCTCTTTTCTGACTCCTAAAAGAATGAAAAGATCGTCGAGCACGCTTGCTTCCTGTCACGCTCATAAAAGTATTTGAAAGGGTGTCTATGTAGCCTCGTTTATCTCCCTTTTTGGACTATGCAAACTATCATAAGAAAATGACCACCTTGGCACACTTAGGCCATGAACGTTTTCCTTTGCATCCCTATATGCTTTCTTGGACATTGGGACCATACTTTACGAAAAATCTCATCATAGTTTTTCTTTAAGCTCTTTTCCAACCTTCTCATCAAGAAATGATTGCTGAGCAAACTTGGTTTCGGTCATGCTCGTAAAATTATTTGAATGACCATCCAGTCAGTATAGGTTTAACCTTTTCCATCCTGATTAGACTACCAGGTAAACAAGTCTTCCTTCCCCAAAAGTTGGGAGAGCTCTCATTTGTACACTTTTATCCTTTTTCAGGATCAGGAGATTATCAACGAAAAAGATACCACATTGGAGTCTTCTTCCTATTTTCAGACTCTCTAAAATTGAAAACACCATCAAGCATTTACTTTCTCGGGCCCGCTAAAAATCCACGAGATCGTGTCATAATGGTGTCTTTAGGCGCCACCCAATAAATCACAGTTTGGAATATTTCCCCCATTGGGTCACCTTTTTTCTGAGTATTCTGTGATGAGTCTTCCTTGGATCCCATGGATATTCAGTAGTCCAGCTACCTCCGTCCATTTTTCCCATTTGTAGTTACATCCATTGCTGGTATTATAGCTATGATCCCTCTCCAATGAGTCCCTTTCATTTGCTGCTAGGTTAGCCCTATCGTCATTACTTTGAACAAAGGAAGTTTGAGTCCCATGTGCTCCCTGACCCTTGTTCACCCATTCCGTGTGTCAGTCCCCATATTGGTCCACATCTTTCATTATCCCCCTCACGCTTCTCGTCAAGGACAAATCACTGCCTTGATTAGTTGCATGTCTCAATTAGGGGAAGTTTGAGGTCTAAAATGTGTTGAAATACTGAGAGGGGGGTGAATAAGTATGTGTACAATTTAAAAAACTTTAATCAAAAGCAGGTTGATAATCACTAATCACAACACATCATCAATGTGTATAGAAATAACAAGATGCACAGTACACAATAGTTTTTGACGTGGAAACCCAAGTTCTGGGGGTAAAACCACAGAAGCCTTTTTAAAAATAGTTTTCTAGAAATAACTGGAAGGAGGGAACAACTCCCTTATTATATAGACTTCAATTTTCTAGCTTCAATTGGGAGGAGGCTACGACCCCCTGATTTACAGGCTACGACCTGAAGGAAGCTGCCACTCCCTAGTTTTTCAGCTTCCACTGGAAGGAGGCTACGACCTCCTTTCCTTGCCTCATCCTCCCACCCTGATAAGAAGAAGATTGTTGAACCTGAGGACCTGTCACATACCAAAATCTGCTGCTGATAACCTGTTCACTCTAGTCACTGTCAAATCATTACTGTCACAACCTGTCCATCTGTAAGTAACCCAGGCTGCCACTTGTCACATCAAAGGTTATTACTGTTTGAATCACTTTTGACCTCAAATAAGTGTCAACAATTTGTTCATATAGCATCAAGGAAATTTCAACAGAGCTGATGAACTAGTCTCCAAAATGTCCAAGACTAAACCCTTTATGTATTCAAAATTTCAAATATCGCTGTGTACTGAGCATATCACTGATCATATCAAGTTCACCGTATCACTGAGCATATGTGTAAGCATCATCAAATATAACTAGCACATCTAAGCATAGGTGTAGGAATTATCAAATCACTGAACATCATATTACTGTATTCTGATTATATCTCAGGACATATCACATTATTTGACTGTATACTCATCACTGTGTAGTATCAACTAGCAACTTTGTGATCATAAACTCACTATATGCTAGCAATTCACTGTGTAATCCATCATTCCATGAGTTCATACCTTGCAAAAATAAGAGTCTCCACAAATTGGCTGTTGTAGTGACCTTTGAATTGTTGACTTCAAAATTCTTCAAAAATCAGGACTGTCAAGGCTAGAACTGTTGCAACGACAAACTGTGTTTTTCCTTCAATCTGGGTTAAGTTCGGACTGTCATCTACCTCTGAAATTCGTATGCTACTCAAGACTGGAATGATGATTGCTGTTAGGCTCTATCAAAACTTCAATCTCATTCACGATTCGACTGCTACAAACTTGCCAATCAAAAAATTGTAGGCCGATGTATAACAAATCTTAGCCAAAGCAAATTCTCCCACTGCACACCGAACCTTGTCACTGAATACTGTGCTTGTATAGTAGACTTCATATTTGACCTTATATGCCAAAGAGATCACCCCGAAAACTCGGGACTATACTGAGAATGACTGTAAAAACTTAGTAGGAACATACCAACTCAGATTCACTCTCCATTCATCAAATTCGGGTCTGTTTTCTTCTGTTGCTGAAAGTTACTACCACGAAAACTCTGTCCACAACCCAACGAAGGAGAAACCAGACTGAAATTATGTGTCACTGTGGAAATTCATATTCTTCCTCTTCTGTTGCTAGAATACCCATGAAAATTATTCCTCAGTCCAGTGAATGTCTCAACCTCAGTTCAACCATTGAAAACCCTTACTCGGATCAACAAATTTACCGAAGAAAATTTATACTCTGCTGCAAAAAAAAACCAGACTGCTCCTAACTTCTGTGAGTTTCCTCAACTGCTCCCATTTTGAGTACTGTTGATTCAGGAGATACCCTTGGATTCTATAAGCAAGCCTTCGGTTTCAGAGACAACCCTTCAATGACGACAGTTTGAGGAAACCACCCTTTAATCGCAAAACCTCGGTTTGATAAAAACGCGGATTTGCAGTCGACCCGAAAAAAAAATTAGTGAGTTCGTGTATATTCTTATCATTTAGAACATGACATGTGTAAGTGTATTTATACACATTAAGGAAGCATTTAGGTATAGGGCTGACCTCTCGAAGGTTTTTTTTGTTTTAATTAAATTTTAATTTAATTCAAAAAATATTTTATGGGGCCAACTTGTTTAAAGGGGTTTTTACAATAATTTTTTTTTCTTTCCTTAGCCATAAGTTTAGGGTTTTATGTTTTATTAATTTTAAATATTACAACTTAAATGATATTTTTTAATTATATTTTTTAATTTCTTTAGAGATCTTACCAATGTGTCAATGCTCATATATAAAAAAATTTAATACTTTGTTACTGGTTACAAGTTTTATTAGAGTTTTTCTATCTTTGTATAATGTTGGGGTATTACTAATGTTTTAAGGGTAAGACAAAGGGTAAATTGTAGGTTTAGGAATCAAAGGTAAATGGTTTTAGGGACTTTAGTTAGGTCACCAAGGTTTCCACATGCTTTATAAACACGACCCTCAAGGTGTGGGGGTGCCTAGGCTTCTCCTAGGGTACCATGACCTCTATAACACGCAAATGACCACTGAAAGGGTCATTCAGACTCTAGTGCTGGGGAACCAATGACACAACTGGGGAACCATCAAACCAACTTGGGGGTACTTAACCACTCTACAAGGTGTTCAGGGCTTTTGCCATTGTCCCAAGGGCTCCAAGGGCTTCAGACTTGGGCGTGGACAAAGTTAAAAGGTCTCCTTTGACACTGACACTTACTCAACCCGTAGAGGCTCCTCAAGGGGCACCAAGACACACTGACACACACCTGTTGGCATCAATGAAAATTTAGTCAACAATCTCCCCCTTTGTCATTGATGACAACTCCAAAGCTCCCCCTTCAAATGAGCTTCCTTTGTCCACAAATATCCCCCTTAGATCATGCTTCTTTTACCTACGTTGTTCAGCTTTTTCTCCCCCTTTGGCATCAATGACAAAGGGTACTTCTACCATGCTCCCCCTGTCATATTGTAGTGTTGTTGAAGATAGAGGAATTCAATTAGGAGATAATATGAGTCCCAATTTTTCTCTGAGGTACTCAAAATTCTCTCTTGGGAGAGGCTTAGTAAAAACATCTGCAACCTGTTCTTTTGTCCTAATATATTCCAACTTAATATTATTTTCTGTTACCTGTTCCCGAAGAAAATGAATCTTGATTGGAATGTGCTTGGTCTTGGAATGCATAATTGGATTATTGGATATACTGATGGCACTCGTATTGTCACATAGAATAGGAATCAGTTCATTACATGTCACACGTATGTCTTGCAAGGTTTGCTTCATCCAAAGAATCTGAGTACAACAAGCTACTGTTGCTATATATTCTGCTTTTGCGGTTGATAAGGACACTGAAGACTGCTTTTTGCTTGACCAAGATACCAGACAACCACCTAAAAAGAAATCTGTTCCACTAGTGTTTTTTCTATCGTCAACACATCCTTCCCAATCTGCATATGAATATGCTATCAATGTCAGATCATTCCCTTTTGGATACCAAAGTCCAAAATCCAAAGTTCCTTTGAGATACCTGAAGATCATTTTAACTGCTATAATGTGAGTTTCCTTTGGGGAAGCTTGAAATATTGCAACTTGTCCAATGAATTCCATCACATATGGTCTGGAGGAATTTACATATAGTAGACTACCAATAATTGACCTATAGAGCCTTTGATCAACTTCCTTAGATTCATCATCTTTGCTTAGCTTACAACTGATGATCATATGGGTACTCACAGGTTTACAGTCTTCCATCTGTAATTTCTTTAACATCTCCTTAATGTATTTTGTCTTTGTAATAAAAATGCCCTCTGTTCTTTGAAATATCTGGAGTCCCAAGAAGAAGGTCAATTCACCGATTAATGACATTTCAAACTCTTTTTGCATGTCCTTAGCAAATTGTTGACTCAGTGAATCATCATCATTTCCAAGTATGATATCATCAACATAAACTTCAATGATGAGTATGCTGTTATTGTCTTGTTTGATGTACAAGTTGCTATCTGCACTTCCCCTCTTAAAGTTTTGTTGTAGTAAGTACCTGTCCAATGTGGAGTACCAAGCTCTTGGAGCTTGTTTTAGTTCGTATAAGGCCCTTTTGAGCCTGCATACATAGTATTCATTTTCTTAAAGTTGAAATCCTTCTGGTTGTTCGATATAGACTTCTTCTTCCAATTCGCCATTTAGAAAAGCTGATTTTACATCCATCTGATACACTTTCATGTCTTTGGAGCAAGCGTAGGCCAATATCATTCTGATAGCTTCCATTCTGGCAACTGGTGCATATGTTTCTTCAAATTCTATTCCTTCGATATGCTCATAACCCTTACAAACCAATCGATCCTTGTTTCTGATTACCTGTCCATCTTCATTCATTTTGTTTCTGAAAACCCATTTTGTGCCAATAATATTTTTTTTACGTGGTCTCGGAACAAGTTCCCAAGTTCCATTCTTCTCGATTTGATGTAGTTATTCTTCCATAGCTTTAACCCATTATTCATCTGTACTGGCCTCTGCAAAAGTTCCAGGTTTAGTTGTAGACAAAAGAGAGAAGTTTACCTGCTCATTTCTTCCTGATTGTCTTCTTCTGGTTCCTATTCCGACATCCTTATCACCAATAATCTAATTTGATGGATGATTCTTCTGGTACAAGTTCTTAGGTGATAGATGATATTTTTGTTCTTCTTGTTCGACAGTTGGTTGATTCAGTTCTTCATATTTCGTGAGTTGCTCTTAATCCTAATCTGGTTGTTCCTCCACTTTAATTTTCTTCACACCTCTTTTCTTGGAACCTTTCTCTGCTTCATCGTTTGATTATTCTGAGTCTTCTCTGGATGATGTTAGTCTTCCTTCAACTATCTTCACATTAATGCTTTCAATCACTTTGTCTAATCTCAGATTGTAGCATTTGTAAGCTTTCCTCTTGGATGAATATCCAACAAATATGCCCTCATATACTTGAGAGTCAAATATTCCAATCTTCTTATCTTCTCTTTTGATGTAACACTTGCTTCCAAAGATTCTGAAGTGTTGTACACTTGCTGCTCTTCCGGTCCATAGCTCTTAGGGAGTTTTATCATTTTTGTTTCTGAGTAATCCTCTGTTTAATATGTGTACAGATGTATGAACTGCGTGTCCCCAAAATTTATCATTTAACTTGGATTCATTCAACATGGTTTGAGCCATCTCCATTACTGATCTATTCTTTCTTTCAGCAACTCGATTTTGCTGAGGTGTTCTGGCTTCTGAAATTTGTCTCTTTATTCCATGCTCTTCACAGTACTTGTTGAATTCATCAGAAGTGAATTCTCCACCGTTGTCAGATCTAAGACTCTTGATTCGTGACCCTGTTTCATTCTCGACCAGTTCCTTGAATGTTTTGAAACATCCAAATGCTTCTGATTTCCTGTTGAGAAGACATACCCATGTCATCCTGGTATAGTCGTCAATGAGTAGCATCAAGTATTTTTCACCATTCAATCCTTTGCTTTTGGTTGGTCCACATAGGTCAGTGTGAACAAGCTCCAAAGGTTTTGTAGAAGAATGCTCTTTCGTCTTAAAATGCACTCTTGTTTGTTTTCCATGTTGACACTGTTCACATACAGAGTTAGTAGGTTTTGTGACTTCCGACATATTTCGAACTGCTTGGTTTTTGTAGATTTTGACCAAATTGTCAAAATGTATATGCCCCATTCTTCTATGCCAAAGCCAGCTTTCATCTTCTTTTCCCAAGTGACATTTTTCGGACCCAATCTCATCTAACACGTATATGTTGTTTGGAGTCCTAGTGGTTGTGGCTACTAACTTCCTTGATCCTTGCTTTCTTATTTTACATCCTTTTGAGTTGAAGATGAGTTCATGTCCTTGACCACACATATGACCGACGCTTAGCAGATTATGTTTCATGTTATCTACATGCAAGACATTTTCAGCCAAGGAGTTTTTACTTCCGAGCTTTACTATGCCCTTTCCCAATACTTTTGTTTAATTGTTATTTCCAAACGATACAGATCCTTTATCCTTTTCAATATTGACGAAAGGATCTTTGTCATTTGTCATATGCTTGGAGCAACCGCTATCAACATACCATTTTCCAGAGCCATGATTCTGAGCTTGAAGAGAAATACCACATTCGTAGTTGTTGTTATTGTGTTTAATCCATACCTTGTTGGGCATGTCCTCATTTCTTACTGTTGGTATCCTCATTCTGCAATTTTGGGCTATATGTCCAAAGTTGTTACACTTGTAACATTCTATTTCTGAACTCAAGGGATCAAATCTATTGTTGTACTGTGGTCGTCTGAGGCTTGCAAGGTTATTCCTTGTCTCAAAGTTTCTTCTTTGAAAACAGTTTACAGCTTTGTGTCCAAATCTTCCACATGTAAAGCAATGCCCATAAAAGAAGTATCCATACCTGGGAATGTATGGAGGAGGTGCTTTTCTGAGATCTGATCTTTCTGCTGGCCCTTCTTTTGATACAGGTTGTTCTGGCTAACGTTCGGTCTCTTCTTCATTCTTTTAGTCCTTGACAACTTCTGCATACCTTCTTGGCTTCTTTTCGTTATCTGTCAACATTGAGCTTGAGGATTCATTTGTATTCTGTTTGTATCCTATATCGGTCTTGTCGAAGAATGAATTTTGATTACTGATGATTTGTTCTAGAACCTTGGAGCTTTTTTCATAACCCTTTGCGATATCTTTCATCTGCAGCTTGTTCTTCAGAGATACTATCTCAGCCTTACGATTCTCCTTTTCTCTTATATTTGTCATTAGTTGTTCAATAAGAGAGTTTTCAACTCGTTTGGTATTCAAGTCAACAATGGTTTGTTCAAACAGTTGTGCATCTTCCTTAAGCAATCTATTTTCCTTCTTGACTTTCTTCAGCTCTTTCAAGGCGCTTACAAGTTCTTCCTCAAGATCTACTTCTCCTTCATCTTCGGATTCTTCCTTACTATTATGATCCTTATATGAGTTTATTGCCATAAAGAGTACCTTGTCTGGTTCATCGTCATCATTAGAATCACTGTCACTGTCGGAGTCACCACTGGATGAGCTATTGTCTCTTTTTGTGTAGAGACTTTTCTTCTTTGCAAAATTTCTTCTATTCTTATTCTTGTAATTATTGTACTTCTTGTAGGGTTTAAAACTATCATCCTCTTCACCATATGAGTTCTTTGCATATGGAAATTTAGACGCAAAATGACCTGTCTTTCCACATGAAAAACATTTAAGAGGTAGCTTACCTTTGTATTTTCCAGTGCCTCTCTTGAATTTCCGAACAAAGTTGGCTATTTCTTCATCATGAGATTCATCACTTGTCGGTTTGTCTTTTGTTGATTTGTTCTTCCTAGCTTGTTTGGAGGAGACCTTGAAAGCTTCTTCCTTTCTTGACATATCTTCATCTTCAATTCTCATTTCATAAGCTACTAGAGTCCCATGCAATTGATCCGCTGTCATAGTCTCTAGATCTGTTCTTTCTTCTAAGGCATAGATCTTGGGGTTGAATCTTTTGGGAAGAGTTCTTAGAATTTTCCGAACAACTATAGTCTCCTCAACCTCTTCTCCCAAACCTCTGATGGTATTCACGAGCTGATCAACCTGAAGAATATAGGCTGCTATGTTTTCGTCTTCATTCATTCTTAGCTGTTCAAATTGTCCCCTGTAAGTCTGAAGTTTGTCTTCTTTGACGTTGTTGTCTCCTTCATATGTGGTTTGGAGTTTGTCCCACATTTCCTTTGCAGAGGGACAGTTCATCACTTTGTTGAATACATATTTGTCTATAGCACTTAGAAGATGATTTCTGGCCCTTGAGTTGTTCTTGTATTGAACCAGCTCACCTGCATCAGTTGGCACAGTCTTTGGTACTTTGTACCCATTCTTGATACTCTGCCATATTTCGATTCCTTGAGCTTCTATGAAGGCTTTCATTCTTATGTTCCAGAATGCATAGTTTCTCCCATCAAACAAGGGTGTTCCATATTTGCTTTGATTAGCAAATTTCCCCATGATTACCTTCCAGTGGTTAGTCTGCTCTGAAGGAACCTGCTCTGGTTCCAATTGTTGAAATACTAAGAGGGGGGTGAATTGGTATTTGTACAATTTAAAAAACTTTAATCAAAAGCAGGTTGCTGATCACCAATCACAACACATCATCAATGTATATAGAAATAACAAGATGCATAGTACACAATAGTTTTTGACGTGCAAACCCGAGTTCTGGGGGTAAAACCACGGAAGCCTTTTTAAAAATAGTTTTCCAGAAATAACTGGAAGGAGGGAACAACTCCCTTATTATATAGACTTCAATTTTCTAGCTTCAACTGGAAGGAGGCTACGACCCCTTGATTTAAAGGCTACGACTTGAAGGAAGCTGCCACTCCCTAGTTTTCTGGCTTCGACCGGAAGGAGGCTACGACCTCCTTTCCTTGCCTCGTCCTGCCACCCTGATAAGAAGAATATTGTTGAACATGTGGACCTGTCACATACCAAACTCTGCATCTGATAACCTCTTCACTCTAGTCACTGTCAAATAATTACTGTCACAACCTGTCCATATGTAAGTAACCCAGGCTGCCACTTGTCACATCAAAGGTTATTACTGTTTGAATCACTTTTGACCTCAACTAAGTGTCAACAATTTGTTCATATAGCATCAAGGAAATTTCAACAGAGTTGATGAACTAGTCTCCAAAATGTCCAAGACTAAACCCTTTATGTATTCAAAATTTCAAATATCACTGTGTACTGAGCATATCACTGATCATATCAAGTTCACTGTATCACTGAGCATATGTGTAAGCATCATCAAATATAACTAGCACATCTATGCATAGGTGTAGGCATTATCAGATCACTGAACATCACATTACTGTATGCTGAGTATATCTCAGGACATATCACATCATTTCACTGTATACTCATCACTGTGTAGTATCAACTAGCAACTCTGTGATTGTAACACCCTGGTTTTGACCCCGTTTGCATGATGTATATAATGTAATTAATCGTGGTGAGGAGCTAAAGGCAAAAGCCCCACCATCGATTTGGTTGTGTATGTTTCGGCAATAGGGATAGTTGCCGATGGTATATCATGCTATCTGGCACATTATAGTTTGGCATCATGTAAACATGCACATCAATTAAAATAAACCCACAGCCAGCTACGACGGTGCAACGTTAAAAGGAAAAGGGCATGATTCGAAAGGATAAGGGTGGGGGATGTCAAACCTTGGTCTATGGGGAGGAAAACCCATGTGTTACGACCTTGTTTGATTTGCCATCTTCCCTTGTCTCATCCAACCACTTTAATGTCTTGTTGAGTAGTTGAGGCAGTTATGGCTGGGAGTGGAGTGTGGCAGGACTGTCAGTCCTTTCCCACGTGTACACTTCCACCGGCGAGTTGACCTCACGTTGGAAGCAACCTCCACCGCCATCCTCTCCACGACACCACTCTTTCCTTGGTGGGTTCACTCTCATGCAGGGACGCGCAGGAGGAGGCCAGTTCATATTCCTCATCCAGAGCTGAGTGAAGGGGGGGTGTGCGATTTCTGTTTGGGGAGTTGCCTTCTTCTCTCTCACACTGGTTACCGGTCGGGGGTGGTGTTGTTTCCTCCTGATCACGCATAGAGTCAGCGTTTTGCCTCCACCATTTCCGGACAGTGAAGGATCACTGTGGTTGTATTTTGTTGATTCGTGAGCTGTAGACTGCTGTGTTTTCCCCTTTTATGGTGGTTTTCTCTGTGTATTGTTCCCTCTTGTTCACGTTGACGGCCTATGTTTAATCCATCCTTGTTGTTAGTGAAAATATGCTGGGATTTCCCTGTGGAGAAAGGGCCATTGTTTTACAGCGTTTTTTGTTAGGTCTAGACGGTGTAGTGTCCTGTCACTTCACCTTGGAACCCTGGCTATAGTTCTTCACTGATCGGTGGTTGCTGTGAAGGTGTGTTGTGGTTTCATTATTAAGGGAGGATCCTTGTTTCCCTTTGATTGCTGCGTGGGTTTTCTTCCACATTCATTAGTTAAGTTTTTCCCAGTCCATGCTAGGAGTTCGGTTTCTTATCCATTGCAGACTGTGGAATGTTGCGATTGTTTCATTGTGAGGTTGTGGCTATTGATGTACCCTGGTTTTGGGTTGCTGTTGAGTTTTTTTGGCCACGCTAGGGCCAAGAAAAACCTTGATTTGTCTTGTGGATCTGAACTGTGTTTCACCTGTTGGTGGGGATTGTCACCCGGTTGTCTTTGCCTTCTTCACAGAGGTGTGAATGGATTGTTTTGCTGCAGTATGCAGTGGTTGGTCTTCGGACTGTTGAGAGTGGGATTAGAGGCTGGGTATGCTTGAGACTGGTGTTGAGGCCACCAACTTGGCATTTAGCCTATCCTAGATCCTTGATGACTTGGTAAAACCCTACTGTGTGGGTTTTGGCTGATTGGCAAACCTTGGCTATGTGTAAGCCTGCATTAACCCTTATTCCTTGAGGAGTCATGCCCAGCTCGGGGGTGGCAGTGTTGCTGAGATATTGATGAGCACGCTGGCCTATGGTTGGGTGGAACGTTGCAGCGATGCAGCTGGTTGCGGGGCGAGTTCTTCATTGAAAGATAAGTACTTCTGACTATTTCATCTCTACACTTATATCTTCTGTTTCATGAATTATGGTGAACATGTGGAAGGCTGGAATGTATATGTTTGCTTCTGTTGAATGTTGAGTAACGATGTATCCTTGCATGTTTTATGCCTCTTAGTATGTAATATGTTAAGCTTTTTATTTCAGCATTGATGTCTGTTCATGTTCATGGGGCTGTTTGCCCGTATGATTGGAGTTAGTAGCGTGCTCTTCGCCGGTCGGAGGGTCGGGGACGTGACAGAGTGGTATCAGAGCAAAGGTTGCAGCATGGGCCTGAATGGGCCGTGAGGATGTAGTGACAGAGCTCAAGGTTGCAATAGTTGGCCTCCATGGGCCGTGAGAATCAGCAGCAGAGGCAGGTTGCCCTCTGCCCAACAGAAGAGAAATGAGAAATCAGAGAAGATGACAGGAAAATTTCAGAAATTTTCTAAGTATGGAAATCATCGGATGGCTTAGGCTGAAGCCCACCTGATACATCGAAGGACTTAGCCAGAAGCTCCTCCGATGCATCGGATAGCCTAGGCGGAAGTCCACCCGATGAGAGATGGTCGAAAGGAATTTTCAAGAAAATTTTCTAAGTGTCAAGACTGTCGGATCGTCAGAAGACTTAGTTGGAAGACCCTCTGATACAGACCCCGGCGGCGGCGAGAGATGGAGGAAGTATGAGCCGACAAAGTAGATGGAAAGGCATGAAGGCACCGTAACGACGGCGGAAGAAAGATGATGAAGGCATCGATACGTCAGCCGGGTTGGCAGTTTTGAGCCGCAACGACGGCGACGGTTAGTACATGATTGAGCCAACGTGGGTGAAAATTCAAAAATTTTCTAAGTGTTGAGATCATCGGAAGGATTCAGCTGAAGATTTCCGAAACGTCGGAACATTTAGATGGAGGGACCTCCGATGTTGTCGGAAGCTGTAGAAGCAGTTGCAGTGGGAATCTCTCAAAGGCCACCAAGATGTCGGTAGAAAATAGATGTTGAGGGTGCCGATACGTTGGCGGAAGAAAGTAGAAAGGGAAAAAATTTGAAAATTTGAAAATTCCTCTAAGTATGGAAACCGTCGACAAAATTTAGCTGTTTGAGTAGTCGATGCAGCAACAAGTATCGGAGAAAAATAGAAGATGAGGTTGCCGATGCAGCGGCGGAAGAGAAGAGAAGGTTTCGACAGAAATTAGTTGAAGGTAGAGCCGCAGTTTCGGTGGAGACCTTCCGAAGATTGCCGAAATGTCGGTGAAGGATAGTTGATTGAGCAGCCGATGCGGCGACGGAAAGAAGAAGAAAAATTTCCGAAATTTTTTCTAAAAACAAAAAACATCGAAAAAATTTAGAGGATTGGACCTCCGACACGTTAGATGAAGGATGAATATCAGACCGCTGAAGTGTCGAAAGTTTAGAGAACTAGCTTTCTGACAGGTAGAGTATTCGATCGTCGATGATAGATTTTGCAGCGCTGATAAAGGACCCGGAAGTTTAGACGGATGGGGATCCAAAACGACGGAAAAACCTTTGGCGTCGCCGACAAAGTCCAGAAGCATAGATGAACGGACCGCCGATAGGCCGGGAGAAGCTAGTTGTTTGGTCCACCGATGCATCAGGAGAAATTAGTTGTTTCAACCGCCGATGAGTTGTTTAGCCGCGGAATCCACAGACGGTTTACTACCCGATGTTGCTGATGCCTAAGGAACTATCCACCCGATGGATAGTGGTTCTGGTCACCGACGTAGCGGAAAGGATTGTGGTTCGGATCACCGATATAGCGGAATGTTAGGTGTTTTGAATGTAGGGTGTCAGAAAAATTGTTGGAAAAGGGTCCAATTGGGCCAAAGGAAAATTTTGAGTTTTCAGTGGGATTTCTCAGCGGATTTCAGCTATTTTTTAGTGGGATCTTCAACTGTTTTTATAGGGCTAAAAAGGAGAAAAATGGCAGCGATCTTATGCACCAGATTGCGCGAAGCCACAAGGGGGAAAGCCCCCCTTAACCCCCTTTGTCCCCTGAGACAGTCGTTCTTGTGAAAAGAAAATTCTATGTTTTGGGCAAATTAGTCAAACCCAGCATTCATAAAATATGAATGGAGCATTGGGATAGGCGTTGGAAAGCTTATCCAGTAGGGAACAAGGGAAAGCCACCAGAGTTTGAATGAGGGGCAGAAAAGTACTAGTGGTTGTTTTGACAAACAATGTTGCTGTCAATATGGACAAATCTGAAATTGCATGCCTAGAGGTAGCAAGACTAGGAATTCAAACCAGCTGCTGTGTGGAAGAGGAGTTCCATGCAATGATGAGGGATTTGAAAGGGAAAATTCCTTAACCCCTATCTTGCTAACTATATTATATTTTATAAGTTTTATGCATGAAATGCATGAGGATATGCTTGGCATACATAGGATATTGAGGATTATACATTTATAATGAGCCACTAATCATAATCATTGCATTGGTGTTGACATTAGTGGAAAAACCAACGACAACATGGACCTGGCTGAATATGTTGTTGATGCTGACGAATGTGACTAGCAACCATCTGGAGAAAGGGATGAGGCAACAAGTCCATAATCAAAAGTTGGTGAGCGAATTCTGCAATCCTGTGCAAGATGCCGACTAAACTGGTCATGCCAAGGGTGTAAGTAGGACCCATGAAGGTAAGAGTTTGATTATGACGAATTCCAAGGAGTGGTAAAGGTAAGAGACCTCATACCATGTGGATATTTGAATGTTATACTACATTCATATAGAAAGGTGTCATGCCTGTATATGTTGATTGAACTTAGTAGCCCAAGGAAAGTAAGTACTGATGATATTGATTGTAGTAATGCATCCTATATGAAGTAGTCATGGTTAGGCCATGCATGGTATGTTGAATGCATATTATTCCTAAATCAATGCAAGGTAGCATTGAATGGATACGTATTAAAAGATTTTATGAATCTTGTAGACATGCATTGAATGGATGCATATGAAGGGTGTGAGTGACTGATTGCATAAGTATAGGTGCAAATGTTGTGATGCATTGCATGAATGCATTGAGATGAGTGCATGTGATATTATGAATAACTAATGGCTAAAATGATGAATTGATGACAATTCGAGAACCATTTCAAAGGCTGTTATGAATGCAGGATAGTAAGTGCATAAAAAGGATAGTCATGATCAACTAGCTGCTAGGAATGCTCTATGGAAGAGCAAGGTGGTACAAATGATACGATTGTGAAGTAAGGAGTATCTAAACATTTCATTTAATTGCATGAATGATGTGACTATACCTTGCAAATGTTAGTATGATAATGATTGTGTGAAGTAAATGAGTTTTGGTAATATTGATGTGATTAACAGCTGGAAGTATTTGAATTTTATAAATTCTGAAAATGCTTCAGTGATGGTTGCAGCAATGAAAAGGTTATATGCATCCAGACTTACTAAGTGTTTGGTTGATTGAAGCTCAGGTTTCAGGTAGATTATTTAGAGCATGGAAATGAGAGTAAGACCATGACAAATGTCGGAATCTACCATGTGAAAGAGACAAACCTGATGAGAAGAGTCTCATGGCTATGAAAATAGTTGGTATGCATAATGGGTTGTTAAATTTGAATTGTGAATTTCGGATTTAAGATATTGCTGACAACTACTAATCACTAGTGGCTTGCATAAGATTGTGTCAGGAGGACGCATTGTAAGTGGGTATTTGTATTATGCTAGAAGCGTAAAATTATAATGGGCATAGTGGTGCTACTTACAAGAGACCCACAAATGAGGATCACCTCATTGCTAAGCAAATCAATTTCTGTAGTAGGCAGAGTTGCAAATTCTTATTGAATTTGATTACTAATGTCATTGCTTGGTTATGGAACAATCAATTTGGATTGTATTATTAGATAATGATTGAATATTTGGCTATTTGATGAATGTGCCAGGGGTACACATTGCAGGAAGATCATGTGTGATGGCCCGCAGGAGCCAAACTTCATGGGAAGGTTTTCCCTTATTTTGGAAATGGGTTTCAGGTGAAACTCCATTGGACATTCTGGAAATGCCTCATCTGCACTACATGTTTGGTAAGCAACATGAGTGAGATGGTATAGATTATGTCGGTAAGACATGCGTGGATATGAAATGCAAAAAGGAGTTGGGATGGCTAACCGAGGGACTGTCAACTCAGAGAAGGGAGCCCCATTCCTCCTTAACGAAGGAATACTGCGTCGGCAAATGGATAAGTGTTCTGTGACCCTTGCTAATAATATGCATGTCAAATTATTAAAATTCCATATGCAGAACATGTTTTGATTTTATTTCCATTATGACCGATTGCTTGAGTATGAATAGGGCCTACATGGCTCACATCAGAAAGGGGTGCACACTTTCCCGATGTCGGATCATGAAAGGGTTTTCAATATTGATTACACCCTAGGGAGTGGACGCACTCCTGGTGTCTCAATACTTGAAAGCGAATGATATGAAATATAATTATAGTTTTAGAGCAATAACACTGATGAGTTTGCTTATGTTGCTTGTGTTGACAGGCTAAATAGATGCAGTTGGGTGTTGCACCCTAAAGATAAAAGGCAAACGGTTGTTGTGAGGGGTTGCAGAGTAAGGGTTATTGTTGATATAAGTGTATGTTGATATAAGTGTATGTTGGTATAAGTGTATGTATTATTGTTGGTATAAGTGTATGTTGGTATAAGTTTATGTTGGGCTGTTATATGCCTGAGGATCCATAGTAGATCCTAGACCTGGAAATGGTTGTGGTAAAGTTCCAATCCCAGTCGACATGTGGGTGTACTGGCTGGACATTAATTATTTGATGTTGTGGAGCAGCCTGCGTGCTGACCTAACATCCAAGTCCATAGGCGATCCCAAGGTTTGCAAAGCGAAGCAGGATCTTGTGGACCAATGAGGGAACGCACAATACGGATAAGTATTGGATTATTTTGCAATTTCTTGCTTATGAATATACATGTGTACATGATTTGGTTATGATGTTTTAAGCTCTTGTTTAAGAGATAAAAACTGATGAGAATAAACTAAACATGTGAATCTATTCAATGTTTGGATATAGGTATCGCTGGGAGCGAGGACTATGAGAGCATCCTAGGAGTGCATGTGGACATGTGACTTTCCTGGAGAGCTTGGAATGAGCGGTAATGAAAAAGGTGCTAGTAAGACTGTGGAGGTCCTAGCAGCCGAGACAAACCATGTGGAGAGACTCCATGGTTTAGGGGTCTGGAATAGACCAAAGACACTAAGTGTCATGACCAAGAGGGATTGGTCCAACATTCACGGTGTAGTGAAAGAGGCTGAGAGCATGAAAAGCCACATCGGTGGTGTGGGTTCCAGTATGGAACAAAACAAAGAGGGGAAAAACTCTTGCTGCTCTCTCTTGCCCTTTTTAATTATATATATACATATATATATTTATGCATTGTGAAAAGAAAAGATTGTTGAATGCATGTATGACTGGAAATGGAATGTGTGTATTTGCTTAAAGTAATTTGTGAATGCTGGAATAGTTAATTCCCTGCCCAAGAATGGACATGAATGAGCTCGTGTGCCTGTTGGGAAGGCATGAAAAATATGAAAGTCTCCTTGATGAGGCTTGGACTGTCATGCCAATTGGGTAATTAACTAACTGATTTTAATGTCTATATTATGCTTGGTCCGACAGAATTTCAATGGTGCATTTCACAGGTGAGAAAAGTGAAACCCGGTGGTGCACATTGATCATGACAGTAGATCAAAAGTTGTTGGACTTAGCTGGAAGTCTCCTTCAAATGATTGCCAAGACCCAAGAAAATCTTGGAGAGATGCTCAAGATACAGAAAAGGCAGAATGAAATGAACTATCATATTTTGCAAGACTCTATTGGTTTGCAAAGGGAGGTGAAAAGCCTTATGGGAGCAATCGGCAAAGAAAAGGAAGGCGGATCAGTGATGGGACATTTGTCCAAGCGATCCGTTGAGAAACGGTCCAGGCATGAAGACTCAAAGGAAATTGAGCAGGTAAAGATGAAGCAACCAATGAAATGTTGGGAATGCGGAGGACATCATTTACGCCGGGACTGCCCAATGAGGGAACATGAAGAGGGCAACAGCTGCAAAGTTCCTAGACTTCGGGATAAGCTGAAAGCTAAGAACCAGCGGGAGAAGTTCGTGGAAGCCGAGCAGCTTGGTCTTGAACGTTCAAAGTAAATAATTGAACGTGGGACAGATCTGCAAAATTTTGAAATTTTGATGTGCAATTGTATATGTATTGTATATGTATTCCTATGTATTGGAACACCGAGGACGGTGTTATTCCAAGGGGGAGGGGAATGTAACACCCCGGTTTTGACCCCGTTTGCATGATGTATATAATGTAATTAATCATGGTGAGGAGCTAAATACAAAAGCCCCACCATCGATTCGGTTGTGTATGTTTTGGCAATAGGGATAGTTGCCGATGGTATATCGTGCTATCTGACACATTATAGTTTGGCATCATGTAAACATGCACATCAATTAAAATAAACCCACATCCAGCTACGACGGTGCAACGTTAAAAGGAAAATGACATGATTCCAAAGGATAAGGGTGGGGGATGTCAAACCTTGGTCTATGGCGGGGAAAACCCATGTGTTACCACCTTGTTTGATTTGCCATCTTCCCTTGTCTCATCCAACCACTTTAATGTCTTGTTGAGTAGTTGAGGCAGTTATGGTTGGGAGTGGAGTATGGCAGGACTGTCAGTCCTTGCCCACGCGTACACTTCCACTAGTGATTTCACCTCACGTTGGAAGCAACCTCCACCGCCATCCTCTCCACGACGCCACTCTTTCCTTGGTGGGTTCACTCTCACGCAGGGACGCGCAGGAGGAGGCCGGTTCATCTTCCTCATGCAGAGCTGAGTGAAGGAGGGGTGTGCGATTTCTATTTGGGGGTTCGCCTTCTTCTCGCTCGCACCGGTTACCAGTCGGGGGTGGTGTTCTTTTCTCTTGATCACGCATAGAGTCGACGTTTTTCCTCCACCATTGCCGGACAGTGAAGGATCACTGTGGTTGTATTTTGTTGATTCGTGAGCTGTAGACTGCTGTGTTTTCCCCTTTTATGGTGGTTTTCTCTGTGTATTGTTCCCTCCTGTTCACGCTGAGGGCCTGTGTTTAATCCACCCTTGCCGTCAGTGAAAATATGTTGGGATTTCCCTATGGAGAAAGGGCCATTGTTTTCTAGCGTTGCTGGTTAGGTCTGGACGGTGTAGTGTCCTGTCACTTCACCGTGGAACCCTGGATGTATTTCTTCACTGATCGGTGGTTGCTGTGAAGGTGTGTCGTGGTTTCATTATTAAGGGAGGATCCTTGTTTCCCTTTGATTGCTGCCTAGGTTTTCTTCCACATTCGTCAGTTAAGTTTTTCCCAGTCCATGCTGGGAGTTCAGTTTCTTATCCATTGCGGACTGTGGATTGTTGCCATCGTTTCATTGTGAGGTTGTGGCTATTGATGTACCCTGGTTTTGGGTTGCTGTTGAGTTGTTTTGGCCATGCTAGGGCCAAGAACAACCTTGATTTGTCTTGTGGATCTGAACCGTGTTTCACCTGTTGGTGGGGATTGTCACCCGATTGTCTTTGCCTTCTTCACAGAGCTGTGAATGGATTGTTTTGCTGCAATATGCAGTGGTTGGTCTTCGTACTGTTGAGAGTGGGATTAGAGGCTGGGTATGCTTGAGACTGGTGTTGAGGCCACCAACTTGGCATTTAGCCTATCCTAGCTCCTTGATGACCTGGTAAAACCCTACTGTGTGGGTTTGGCTGATTGGAAAACCTTGGCTATGTGTAAGCCTGCATTAACCCTTATTCCTTGAGGAATCAAGCCCAGCTCGGGGGTGGCAGTGTTGCTGAGAGATTGATGAGCACGCTAGCCTATGGTTGGGTGGAACATTGCAGCGACGTAGCTGGTTGCAGGGCGAGTTCTTCATTGAAAGATAAGTACTTCTGAATATTTCATCTCTGCACTTATATCTTCTGTTTCATGAATTATGGTGAACATGTGGAAGGATGGAATGTATATGTTTGCTTCCGCAGATCGTTGAGTAACGATGTATCCTTGCATGTTTTATGCCTCTTAGTATGTAATATGTTAAGCTTTTTATTTCAGCATTGATGTCTGTTCATGTTCATGGGGCTGTTTGCCCGTATGATTGGTGTTAGTAGCATCCTGTTTGTCGGTCATAGGGTCGGGGACGTGACAGTGATCATCAACTCACTATATGCTAGCAATTCACTGTGTAATCCATCATGCGATGAGTTCATACCTTGCAAAAATAAGAGACTCCACAAATTGGCTGTTGTAGTGACCTTTGAATTGTTGACTTCAAAATTCTTCAAAAATCAGGACTGTCAAGGCTCGAACTGCTGCAATGACAAACTGTGTTTTTCCTTCAACCTGGGTTAAGTTCGGACTGTCATCTACCTCTGAAATTCGTATGCTGCTCAAGACAGGAATGATGAATGCTGTCAGGATTTATCAAAACTTCAATCTCATTCATGATTCGACTGCTGTAAACTTGCTAATCGAAAAATTGGAGGCCGGTGTGTAACAAATCTCTGCCAAAGCAAATTTTCCCATTGCACATCGAACCCTGTCACTGAATACTGTGCTTGTATAGCAGACTTCAGATTTGACCTTATATGCCAAAGAGATCACCCAGAAAACTCGGGACTGTACTTAGAATGACTATAAAAACTCACCAGGAACATACCAACTTGGATTCACTCTCCATTCATCAAATTCGGGTCTGTTTTCTTCTGCTGTTGAAAGTTACTACCACGAAAACTCTGTCCACAACCTAGCGAAGGAGAAACCAGACTGAAATTATGTGTCACTATGGAAATTCGGATTCTTCCTCTTCTGTTGCTAGAATACCCACGAAAATGATTCCTCAGTCCAGCGAATGTCTCAACCTCAGTTCAACCATTGAAAACCCTTACTCGGATCAACAAATTTACCAAAAAAAATTATACTCTGCTGCTGCAAAAAAAATGGATTGCTCCTAACTTTTGCGAGTTTCCTCAACTGCTCCCATTTTGAGTGCTGTTGATTTAGGAGATACCCTTGGATTCTAGAAGCAAGCCTTCAATTTCAGAGACAACCCTTCAATGACGACGATTCGAGGAAACCACCCTTTAATCGCAAACCCTCGGTCTGATAAAAACGTGAATTTGCAGTCGACCTAAAAAAAAAATCATTGAGTTCGTGTATATTCTTACCATTTAGAACATGACATGTGTAAGTGTATTTATACACATTAAGGAAGCATTTAGGTATAGGGCTGACCTCTTGAAGGTTTTTTTTGTTTTAATTAAATTTTAATTTAATTCAAAAAATATTTTATGGGGTCAAATTGTTTAAAGGGGTTTTTACAATAAAAAAAATTTCTTTCCTTAGCCATAAGTTTAGGGTTTTATGTTTTATTAATTTTAAATATTACAACTTAAATGATATTTTTTAATTACATTTTAGTTCTTTAGAGATCTTACCAATGTGTGAGTGCCCATATATATAAAAATTTAATACTTTATTACTTGTTACAAGTTTTATTAGAGTTTTTTATTTTTGTATAATGTTGGGGTATTACTAATGTTTTAAGGGCAAGACATAGGGTAAATTGTAGGTTTAGGAATCAAAGGTAAAGGGTTTTAGGGACTTTAGTTAGGTCAACAAGGTTGCCACATGCTTTATAAACATGACCTTCAAGGTGTGGGGGTGCCTAGGCTTCTCCTAGGGTACCATGACCTCTATAACACACAAATGACCACTGAAAGGGTCATTCGGACTCTGGTGCTGGGGAACCAATGACACAACTGGGGAACCATCGAACCAACTTGGGGGTACTTAACCACTTTACAGGGTGTTCAGGGCTTTTGCCATTGTCCCAAGGGCTCTAAGGGCTTCAGACTTGGGCTTGGACAAAGTTAAAAGGTCTCATTTGACACTGACACTTACTCAACCCTCAGAGGCTTCTCAGGGGGCACCAAGACACACTGACACACACCTGTTGGCATCAATGACAATTTAGTCAACAAAATTGGCCTCAAAACAAAAATAGTACTATTAAATCAACTTTAAAAGAATCATTAACATTCTAGAGAATGACATCATCTATTATAGTTGAGGTGGCATTGTTTGAGTTAAAAGTACTTACTTGTCAAATTTTAAATGGTAAATGCAAACCCATAGTTAATAAATAATCATAATAAAAAAAAAAAATCATAAACTATTTTAAAATATAATATTTTTATACTTAATACCTAAATACTTTTAAAGTAAAAATACTTTAAAATACTTTCATATATAATAAATATGTTAGTATAAAAAATAATATTATTAAAAACAAATTCAAAGTCAAACTTTCATTCATAAATGAGTACTTCACATGATGAATATGGATTAATATTAAACTTATATAATAGTAAAACTCTTTAACGCATGTGTACGTAGTACTTGTTGTGATGAATATGTATTAATAATACATTTATATAATATCAAACTTATATTATATAATGAGTAAAACTCTTTAACGCATGTGTACATAGTACTTGTTGTAATGAATATGAAGTTTGTTTTATTAAATTCAAATTCAAAATTTCAATATATTTATGCTTAATATATTTTATTAAACCCATTGTATTCATTTGAGCTTTAATGTGTTGTAATGAATATGAAGTTTGTTTTATTAGATTCAAATTCAAAATTTCAATATATTTATGCTTAATATATTTTATTAAACCCATTGTATTCATTTGAATTTGAATAATATGTAATGAAAATTTTAATATATATATTAAATTTGTTATAATGACATAATAATATTGTTATAACTAATAAATTTTTTAGAATATATGTATAAGTTTAACTTTATTTAAATTAAATATAGTAAAATAATATTCATGGCACCTAATTTTATTTAATATTTATTTGCTTAAATTTTAATTTTAATTATAAATATATATATATTTAATATTTATGTAACAAATATAAGTTAAATTAACTTTTAATGAATGTATGTAACTTATTCATATAAGTTTCATTTATTTTAATTCAAAACTAAAGTATTTTATTTATTGATTAATACTTTACTTTAGTACAATTCGGTACTAAAAGTATTCATATTTCTAGTCATATCAAAGACAAATTTTTATTTATTTTTATTTCTAGATATCTTTTTTATTTAACTCAACCATAGTTAAATAGATTGTATTAGAATAGGTGAGTTGTAAATATACCTTTCCCACAAAAAGACAAACTCATAATATTTTATTATATTTCTTATGAGGCCTATTTTAGACTTCATAATTCTCCTAATGCCTCTGTCGACATCAACACATATATTCCAAAGGATAGACCCAGAGGTCCTTGTATCCTCGTTTCATCCACCTCATTGATGAGTTCCTTGGACCACTTGAGAAGAGTAATTAGTGCCTCTCGAGATGGTTGTGTCTCATGTGCTCGACTTAAACTATATCATCACATATTTGAGATTCATACATGGTATTGGTCTGTTCAATATTTGGTCAAAGACCCCGGTTGTCATCTGACTCTAGCACATTGGTGAGTCTACTTTGGGACCCATATAGTTTCATGTCCCTCGTGATTTCGGGCTGCGTTGGCGACACTGTTCGAAAGCCCCCAATGTTGTGCTCCCATGTATCTCTAGTACTTGATGCTGCATATTGTACCATAGAGATTTCGACTCTCAGTCATTGAGTCCATACATATGTACACCTCTAGATCTAGCAGAACATCTGTTGTGACGATATTGCATTCCATGCGAATGCCATTGTTCCTATGTATTAGTTCTTCAAATAAGCATTGTATTCAACCTCATATGGAGGACACCATTATGTATCATCATTTGTATATGTATTGATCAGATCCCATGTTTTTGAGCCTTGATCCAATTATTTATTCTTTTGACACTGTTATTAGCATGGGTATGCCCGCCTCGTCCATATACATGTCACACATTCTTTGTATCTCACCCATTGATGGGAACCATTAATAAAAAACCAATAGCCACCGTGGTTCGAAGGAGGAAGCTCCACTTCTCCGTAGGTCTCTCCAATCTCTCCACTATTTCCCATGATCCTATGATGTCCATTGTCCATAATGATGAGCTCCTTCCCTCACACATCATGGGGCAATCTGTTAACACAAAAAATTTCTCACCTAGCTCTACATGGCCTAAACCTCATATATACATCATATTCATACCATATTTTCCTTATTTTTGACCTTCACAATTGTATTTCCACAAAAATGGTCGAAAACATTATTATTTACTATGGTTTACCTTCATTCTCCCCAAAGAAGGGTCAAAAACCCTAAAAAGGGTGTAAAAACCCTAAAAGAGAGAAAAGCATAGGAAAATACCATGGGTAACCACATTGGGTCAAAAAACCCCATATCCATTCTATAAATACATTGTGAAGGGATTTCCCAAAATACCTTTTTTCCATTCTTGTGAGTACGTTGGGACAACTTTCGCTCTCAGGTATTCACACACCATTTTTCCACCATCTCGTTTATATAACATTCCCACTTAGTACATCGAGACATTCTCCGTACCTACTTGGAGAACCAGCCCGTGGAGAGGTAGACCACTTTCGAGAGGACCACGGTGGCCCACTTTACAGAAAGAAGGTATAAAATTTGTTTATTTTGTATTTTATTTAGTTTAGCCCTCGTATATATATTTGCTTTTTGTTACTAATATGTTTTGTTGTTTTAGTTTTCCATGAACACTCCCTTACTGTCCCATCGACGTAAGGTTGGTGCTTTTGCACGTAACAAGGGAGAAGTCCCTATTACACTTGATAAATGGTGCAAAGAAGAGCAGTGGACAAAAATAAATTCAAGGGGCCATATTTGACGTCTAAAACATGGAAGTTTAGAATTGTATTGATACTAGTTCGATAATAAGTAGGAGACAAGCAAAATAAAAAGGCCTTGCATGGTTGGAATGTAACATTGTATGCAAAATGGTGAAAGAAACTTATGGCGCAATAACAATTTCTAGTAATATTTCCATATGGAAAATTTATTCTATTATGGTATCATTTATGTTACAAGTGGTGCCATTTATGTTAGAATTCTTTCATAGGAAAATAATAATAATTATCAATCACATCAACTGCATAAAAAGCATATACATTGTTGAGAAATACTTATATATATTAAACCCCTGTATGCATTTACATAGACAAAATATATACACAATGCTATTACAGAACTTTGGGATACTTGGGAGGTTTTTGCAAGCTCTCATCTTCATAAGAAGAAATTTGGGTGTAGTCTATCATTCTTTTTGTAGAATCCCTATAGTTCTTCAAAAGATGCAACATGAAGTTATTGTAATTTTTATTCTAGGTCTTACATTTTCTTTCCATAATTTTGCAAATTGGCTTTCTTGAAGAATGGATTTTTGATGCAAAGTGGCGATTTGGGATTTCAGTTTTTCTATCTCACTTTCACAGCCCAAATGTTTTACTTTTCTATTCGCTAATAATTTCCGTTTCAACTCTATAACAATAGATTCCTTCTCAGCTATCTTCTTCTTTAATCATTCATGTATTGTTGATGTGGAAAAAATATCACCTCCAACATTCATTGTTGCAAGGGATTCCTGCAAGATCTTCTCACGTATTTTTAAGTACTTATCATACTCATTTAAGGACTTTTGGAGTATAAACTTATTGGAATTTTTAGCCATAAACATAGAATCACTCTTACCTTTAGCATATTCAATGTTAAGATCTTCTCACGTATTTTTAAGTACTTATCATACTCATTTAAGGACTTTTGGAGTATAACCTTATTAGAATTTTTAGCCATAAACATAGAATCACTCTTACCTTTAGCATATTCAATGTTAATTTCTTCTTCCTCTTGGTTTTCTTTACCCTTACCATGTTTATATTGTCAGATTATTTTTCCTTTTTATATCCTTTAGTATTGACTATTGCGTAAAACCTTTCATGTTTTTGACCCCTCAACTGCTCAATTTTCTTATTAATGATAGCCTTCAGTT
Source organism: Pseudotsuga menziesii (assembly GCA_001517045.1). NCBI lineage: Eukaryota > Viridiplantae > Streptophyta > Pinopsida > Pinales > Pinaceae > Pseudotsuga > Pseudotsuga menziesii. The sequence goes on from LPNX010630596.1 coordinate 129,138, forward strand.
GTACCACTTTTTATTCATATTCAATCTCCCCTTTATGTTTATTGTACTCTTGTTTGATTCTCTTTAATTACAAATTTACTCTTACTTTTACTAACTTCAATGTAACTTTCTTCTTCCTTCGAATTTTCTTTACCCTTACCATGTATTTTACTATCAAATACTTTTCCTTTTTAAGTCCTTTAGAGTTGACTTACCATGTATTTTACTATCAAATACTTTTCCTTTTTAAGTCCTTTAGAGTTGACTGTTGCAGAAATCCTTTCATTTTTTTTACCTCTCAACAACTCAATTTTTAACTCAATGATATTATTTAGTTTTGCCACTCTTTTTTCATATTCTCCAATCTCCTCTTTATGTTTAATATACCATTATTTTAATGTCTTTTCAAAATGACCCTTTAAACAATCAATACCTTGTTCTTTATGCTTCAGTTGATGTAAAAGTTCTCCTTCCTTGCCAATTATAGTTTTCAATGGAGGTATGTTGATAAGATAATACCTTTTTTGTTAGATGTACAGCTTCGGGAGTCATCCTCCATGAGACTTGTTGTGTCAAGTCCGAAACTTATGTTGTATTAATTTCAAATCCTCTCCATGAGACTTGTTGTGTCAAGTTCGAAACTTATGTTGTATTAAGTTCACTAACTTATTGTGTTAAGTTTAAGAGCTTGTGTTGTTTCAATCTAGGACCTTGATCAAGTCCTATTTGGGAGAGATGCTTGTACTAAGATCTTATGGTTAATATCATTACCTTATGTTAAGGTCTGAGACTTGTGTTGTATAAAGTCCAGAACTTATGTTGTATTAAGTTCACATGACTTATGTTGTATTAAGTCTCGAGGATATACTATGTGATGTATGGCTAGTCATGGTCAACAAGTTCTACAAGTCTCCTTTAGGGATTAGATACCCCTAGAGTGATTTACTTTAGCATGTGACTATATGACCTGGGGTAATACATATGATCATAAGTTCGAAACAATTCTTATGAGTATGATATAGTATAGAATTAATGAAAACACATATGGACTATGCAGAGAAAATTAATATGAGCATAGAGATAGAGAGATAATTCAAATTTCCCATGTATGCCTCCAACTAAACTTGAAGTAATAAGACATCAGTTGAGTCGTAGTTGTGATAAAACAAATTTAGTTAATTAAGGAATCAACTCCTTAATTTATGCACGTTGTTGTTGAATATGAAATTGATGGAGAAGCACTGGCTATTGTTGGCTCGAGAAAGGGGTATAAGGAGGAAGTTCGCATGCGCAACCAAGGAAAATGCGTCGCACACGCGATAGAAGCAAAGGAAGATCGTGAAGGACATAAAGGGTCCGTGAAGGGAGAACAAAGAGATGCGTGGCGAAGGAAAGGCAAGCGCAGAAGCGCACAAGGGATAACAATCGGAAAGTGATGGATGCAGAATCTAGATCATGGCCGTTTAAGGTGACGTAAGCTTGCAGCTACGCACGTATGTGAATATATTTGTAAGTCAGGCTGATAGTGTCTCGTGTCAAGTCATGATCACCATAGCTATAGCCAGAGGGGTGGCTGATGGTGACGACTAACAGATTGCCGGTATGCAGTTGGCCCTGCAGGGTCATGTAAAATAATATAAATAGGAGGGACACAATAGTTAAACGGTTGGTATGTGTGGTTTTTGTTGATCCCGGTTCAGTTTTCAGTAGTAGTTTTCTATTTAGTGGTAATCCATGGGGAGGGATGCCATTTTTGCTGTAATTTCATAGCGATTAGAGAGGAGGAGACTAAGGAAGAGTATAGCAGTGATAAAGGGGCTGTTGAGCCGTGGATCTGGCTACTGTGTGAGCAGACCGCTAGGAGTAGAAGCAGAGTAGAAGAGCAAACCAGAGAGCATGAGAACCATAAGTATGAACTTAAAGACACATCTCAAGATCAGTTTGCATCCCACAGAATGCAAGGTGCAATATCCTTTCTCATGCTAGATGAAGAGCACCTTGGTGGTTTTTCCCAGATGGGTTTCCATGTTATCTCTTGTGTTTAAATGAATGGTTGATGTGGTGAATGTTTATGTGATTGATTACTATTTTCTTTCGGTATAATGTTGAATGTTTCTTGAATCTCTGTTATTATCCTGCAATTGGTAGATGAATGATTGGAACACATTGTTGAAATGAACCTATATATATATTGGTCTGTATGATTGTTGTTTTGAATCCCGACTTAAGTCGTAGAGCCGATTTATGTGAATCAACTGCGCCACACAAGTTGCTCCAGTTGCAAGGTGGAAAGGAAGGTCGAGTCGCATGCGATGACATGTATTTGTGCTCGGTCACGCAGAAATGAATCCTCTGTCTAGCCATCCTGCTGCCTTTGTTGAGCTCCTTGGCTGCGAGCCAAGGGACTATAATCCCTCTACAATCATGGAAACATGGTTCCGACGGTTACCCATCTATGAGATATCTCGGGTGAGACTACGCTTGCTTCGCAAGTGTTGCTGATGGGGCTTTCTCTATTGGGCCGGTATCTTGGGTAGTTTTTGGATTGGTGGGCTGCACAGAACCTGGGTCACGCGAGTGGGGAAAAGTCGCCAACAGTTACATTCAGTTCTATTTAGGTACATTTAGTTCCTTTCATCCACATTCAGTTCTATTTAGTTACATTCAGTTTTGTTCAGTTACATTCAGTTTTGTTCAGTTAAATAATGTTCCATTTAGTTACACGCAATTCCATTTAGTTTCGTTTAGTTCATTCAGTGAACAAATCAGTTAGAGGTAGTTAAACTTAGTGAATTAGTGGGGGCGCATGGTTGAAGACGTGACAATGTTATCAGTGTTAACAAGTTACTAAAGCATGCAAATATTCACTACATTCCTTGTATGACCTAATTTGAATTTTTATTGTGGAAATTGTGTTATCCACCCAAATGGCACTTCTTCGTTCGAGTGCCGACATTTCCTATGTTGGCACACAAAAGGACATTTATGGATTGAAGGTTGCCTAAAACACTATAGATGGGCATGTTATGAAATACATTCATTATCCATCTAGCTTTCCATAGGCTTACCTTTGAACATGTCAATTGTTGTACGCGCCTTTGCCTGTATGCAACTCGCGTACATACGTGACTTTTCTTACAACATGTCACGTGTTGTACGCGAGTATTTGTAATTGCAACCCGCGTACAGATCTGTATGCGGGCTCCCCTTAGAGTAACTTGCGTGTCATACGCGGGTTTCCAGTATCAATACCTGCGTACGCTTTCCTTTGACATTAAAAATAATAAATCGCGATTATTTGAGATTTGTTAAGCCCTTAACTATAACCATCTTAACTGTCTCAACCTCCTCAACCCTCAAAACTGCCTTATTTCACTAAGTATAAATAAAGGCCTTGGGGAGGGTATTAATCAATCATACTTGGAGGGCAAAGTTATGCTGGTGGTGTCTATTCAGAAGTCTTTGGAGCAGCGGAACTCATAATCCTTTGGTTGCAGAGGAGTCCTTGTCTCAGGCGTTGGGTTGTAAACTTAACTCATTCACTATTGTTAATAAAGAGAATCCTTCTTCCAAATGTGTTTTGAATGTCTTTCATGTATTATGGTTTGATGAATATTTATGATTAAGCACTTTATATCTTGTTTATTTAACCTGCCCTATATACATGTATAAGCTTGCACTTGGAGGATTTTCTCTTTACAGGTGAAGGAGAAACATCCTTGAAATCTTTCGAGGAGAAGAAGAGTGGAAGAGGACAAAGCTAGGATCAACCGTCGTGAATCGGGTGAGTCTATCCTATCTTCTTGTTTCCTTTTTGTACTCTAAAGTTGATTGCCTGCGAGTTTTAAGAGTATGTTGGTAACCCCAGACCTTCGGTTATAAGGTGTTTATTCCTGTACAACAGAACTGGCGACTCCACCGGGCAATCCAGACTGCTGTAGGTTATTTTTGTCACTCTTGACCAGTCTTTGCCTTGAGTTTGTGTGTGGTATTTTATCCTGGTTCATGCTTACCATAGTGTTTGAAGGCCTTGTGGATTTTTTTTTTTGTTTGAGAAAATTTTGTACCTGTACATGGGTTTCTCTCATACACAGTCGCGTACAGAGGCCTGCATACGCAGGTTGCTCTCTTGGACAGTCACGTACAGTACGCGAGTTTTCCTTATACACAATCGCGTACAAGCCTGGAAATAGGGATTTTTGGGCTAGGGTTTGCTTGTCCCTGTCCTTTTGTGATTCCTGTTTGTTAGTTGACCCTCTTTATAAACACTGTGCTATTAGTCTGATGACCTTGGTGGCCACACCTTGTGCTTTCTTTTATTTGGATTGTCTTCTATTTGCATTTTGAAGTAGGTTTTCCTGGTTGGGTTATAGGTTGAAGTGTTTTTGTCCGAATTAGTGATCAGGGTTTTGGGCAATGTTTTTTCAGTCTATCTTTAGATAGTGATTGGTTTGTCACTTACCTTCGCGAGTTTTCAGTGATTTCTTGTCATTGTACCCGCATAAGCTAGGGTTCCCGGTCTTCCCTTGTTGGTTGATTTTTGGTCTCATTAATCTGTTTACTTCAGTTTGCTTGTTTTATACAGTTGATTTGATCCAAATATACTCAAGTTTAGTGCATTTTAGGTGCATAGTAGTCTTTGAGCATTTTGAAAAATGAAAAGAAAACATTAGAAACTTTTGCATTTGATTTGCATATAGTAGTTTTGTTTTCAGTTTTTGAATATAATCTCAAAAATTACAAAAAAATATAGTCTTAGTTTTCTTTTGCATTTCTAAAAGAAAAAGAGAAAAACACATGTTTGCTTTATATGCATGTAGATTAGGTTTTTAGTCTAGATTGCATAGCATATCATTGTTTTAGAAAAATAAAAAATAAAAAGAATTTGTTTTTTTGTGGCTTTCAAGTTTCTATTTGAAAATGAAAAGAGAATACTTTTTGCTTTTTGCATTTCATTTCTCTTTGCTTAGTCATTTGGTTTCAACTTTGAGTCAAAAAACCACATAAGTTTCACGCCATTTACCCTCTGACTAAAAATAGCCCTTAAAATAAATGATATAATTTAAAAATTACTAGTAATGTTTATTTTATAGGGTCATACACCAACTAGCTCAGGCTAGACTTGTGGATTAGGGAGTTTAAAACTCTCCACAAGTGTTAAAATTTCAATCGTAGTTGGCTAATCACTAGGTAAACCCTTTTCTACGTTGATTGTATCTGGGAAGCTCCTCTCAAATGGGAGTTAAGCACGAGGCCGCGTGGAGGCTTGGACTGAGGAGATAACCCTCCAATTCCTTGTCAAAGCATAGACCAAGGTTTTTGCGCATTTGGGGATTCTGTCTTAGACAGGGTTTCAGGATTTGCTACCCTGCCCATGCATACGAACCAGGATTGCGACTGTCCCCCAAGACTGTCAATATAGTTAAGGTAGCCTTTAGTCTCTTTGACATCTAGGGTTCATACACATGTACATCAGAAGGCTATTTCTGGTTGACCTTGGATGGGCTTGGAAGGTAACCCTGATAGAAAGTGTGGGAGGGCGGTGGGTGATTCCTTCACTTGTGCCTAAGAACATCTACAGGGATGCCAAGTAACTATCTATCAACTTTCTTTTGGAAAGCGTATCTTATACCTGTTTGTCTGTATGGATTTAGGAATTTTTAGTGAGTGCTGTGTGGTTTGTATGTACTTAGTGTCCCCTTTAGGTGTGTCCTTTGTAAGTTTGGTTTCCTGTCAAACTCAGACTCTGTCTTATTGTTTGAAACTATGGATAACACCCCTTTGAACACCAACCAAGAGATCCCCATGCTGGGAATTCCTTGTACTATTCCTCTCACGGGGAATGTTGGTGTTCCCTTGATGGCCAGCCTGAATTTACCTGGATTCACCCTAGGGCTACTGGTGTGGTTTTTTTCCACTCCAATTACCTTGAATGCTCCTGATGCTTCTCAAGTAAGCTCCTTATTTCAAGGGCATAAAAACAATGCTTCCCCTTCACCTGTAGTTAATTCTCCTCCTCCTTCTACCTCATGCGATGAAAGTACTCATACTAGTAATAGGCAGTCTAAAAGGAGTAAAAGAAGGAGGAATATGAAGAAGGCACATACGCAAGGGGGCACTCATTCAACCTCTGCAGGTCATGTTGAACCCAGTCTCTCAACCTCTGCAAGCCATGTTGGGGGCAGTCTCTCAGCCTCTGTAGTTCATGCTGAAGACAATTCGTCAGCCACTGCGAGTCATGTTGACACTATTGAAAAGACTACCCATTCAAAACACAAGCCCAAGTTTCCTTGCAAGCTTTGTGAGGGAGACCACCTTACTTATAAATGCCCTTCTATTGAAGAGGTAAGAAGAGTTTGGCTTCATGGTCATCCCATTTTTGAACAACCTATAGTTTCTCAACACCCTACTCAACCTTTGGTTGATCAAGCGGTCAAACCAATCTCAGCTTTGGTCGATCCCACTCTCCTTCTGAAGAGTGATCCTGATGTGATTGAACCAATGTCATCTTTGGTCAATCCCACTCTCCCTTCAGAGAGTGACTTTCATGAAGCAGTTGAATCGAGTTCACTATCGATCAATCCCACTCTTCCTTTGGAGAGTGAAGTGTCTGCTAGTCACATTTTCTTCACTACCAGTTCAGAACTTACTGAACAAGGGGGCATTGAACTTGCTTCGGATCAACCCCCACCAAGCTCTAGGATTTCTTCCTTTGATTGGGATAGCCTAGTTGAGCCGCGCATTCCTTCTGATGCACCTTTCCAAATAAAGGTCAAAGTTGAATCATACACAATTGCTCGTTGTATCGTTGATGAAGGAGCCTCAGTTAGTATTTTTTCTGCTCGTGCTTGACGAGGCATGGGATCTCCCAGCCTTGTGTCGACTACTAGTCAGTTACTGGAATTTGATAGAAGAACTAGTATAGCCTTGGGAATTCTTTCTCAAACACCTGTTACTTTCCATGGAAAGACCGTCTTAGTTGAATTCATGGTGATAGAAGACCCCCTGGACTTCAATATGCTCCTTGGACGTGATTATATCTATGCCATGCAAGCTGTGGTGTCAACATTCTTTCATGTGATGTACTTTAATCGTGGCGAAGAAATTGTCACTATCGGTCAGTTGGATTTTCTTGATCCGTCTCCTAACCCAACTAGAGACCAGGTATTTCCTTTACTGGTTCCCAGTGTTTCTGTAGACACTACCCTGCCACAGGTGAACTATGTGGCCTCATGTCCTTTACGTTCAATTGCTACTGAGAAGCAGCCTTTTCCTTCTTGGGACTTGGTCCCAGCAGTTGACCAAGTGAGTCATTTTATACATATTATGGAGCTCACTCTTCACTCTGTCGATCCATTTGAAATTTTAGACATGTGTCCTATCTTGGATGATCTCCTTCCTTCGGATGAAGTCTTCCTAGAGTATTTGATACAGTTTGATATTCTTTTGGATGTTGGTTCAGTTGTGACTAAGTCTAACCCTGATTTGCCTAATAAGCTTGACCTTTCTTCTTATGTTGTTCTTGTTGAGTCTTTTGACTTTTCCTTCGAATAGCAAGTTAGTGATCCTGACGAGTTTGATTTTTCTTATGAATTTTTCAACTCGTGTGATATTGAGTTTGTTCCTGTAGACTCTATCTCCCTTGTTTATTTTTTCTCTCCTTTTGAGGTTGATCTTACTAATTATAAACCCTCGAGCCTTGGTGCTATAGAATCTTCTTCGGTTGATCTTCCCTTGAATTTCCCTTTTGTAGAAGATAGCAAAGTTGCATGTGTTTCTTCCAAAGTGACCTGCATCAGATATTTTCTTCTGAATATGATCCCGATGCTGTTGTTTCTTAGAGACATGATTTGTAGTTGGATTCACAATTGTTTACTAGCCTCACCTTGTTGTTCAAGTCGTAATTGCATTTGCTTGTGCCCTGCTCGCGCTTATGAGCCTGATGTCAGCTTCCACGCTTTTAGCTCATTGTATAAGCCCTCATCTTTGTTCTCATCATCGCTAATCCTTGTATCATTTTTCCTTTGCAACTTGACACCCTTTACCTTGGGTAGACATTCCCCAAGTGTCTTTATCCTGCTCATGTTCCTTGCATTATGCATAGGTCCGTTCCTTGCGCTTGGAACTAGTTCCTCCTGCCTATGACACTCGTCTCCTCGCATTTAGAGCATTCTTTCTGCTCTCCTTCGAGCTCGTTAAAAACAGTAAGGAGGTCACGAGTTGACTTTTTCGGACTCGTTAAAACTTCACAGAAAATATATTGAGTTTCTTTAGGCCCAGGTCTGACTCCTCAAAATAGATTTGACTGCCGAGTAAACTTGTCCATTCAGGCTCGTTAAGAATATGTGCCTGGGCATCCACATTGGTGGTAGGTTATCGCTTTCTCGGACCATGTGGAATGATACAAGAAAGGAACACTCTCTTTTCTTCGGAATTGAGGAGAGTATTCTCAGGCATAGGCTTATCTCTTTTCCGGACTTGAGTGATTAAACTTACAGAAAAGGAACCCCCAGTATGAGCTTAGTTTTGTCTTTTTCGTGCTCTGGACCAAAACATGAAAAATATTTCAAGTGTACTTTATGTTTTTGTCATGCTCATTAAACCCTAAAGAACAAAGCATCGAGTTTATTGTTGTAAGCCCCATTTCTCGTAATCAAATGGATCTTTCTGAGTGATCTTTCCTTCCTTCACACTCGTAAAACTCAGGCTATATGCTGTTTTTGAAGGAGCGTTGGGTAGGTGGTAATTTAACCTTTTTCGGACCTTCCTGACTAAATACGAAAAAGGTGCGCCTTACTTCTTCGGAATCTAAGAGAGTTCTTCTGTGTTTTGTTTTATACTTTTTCGGCCTCAGGAGACTAAATTGGACGAAAAAGGACCCCCCTGGAGTCTTCTTTGGAGTTTTTAGACTCTCTAAACTATGAAAACACCGTCAAGCATGTACTAGTTCGGGCTCATTAAATCCACGAATCAATGACACTATCAAGCATTATTTTCTCTTCTCTTCAAGCTTGTTAAATAATGAAGAGGGATCCGAGTTGACTTTCCTGGACTCGTTAAAATTTAACAGGGAAGGTAAGGAAGAAGTTTTCTCTTGTTTTCAGTTAGTGGCAGCATGTCATCCTTGAACATAGCACTCTCTATTTTTTTCGATACCCATGTCTCAATGTTCACTTTCAGTTCAGCTATTCCTTCGAGTTTACTACTCCTCCTCTTGTCCGTTATACCTGGGGAATCTGATCATAGAGTTTTGACGATAGTACCTCAGGATTCACTTTTATTATTGGTGGATTCCTTTGCTTCAGTTGTCAATTATCACCTATTGATTGACAAAATATTGAATCCTTTCCATGTTTGACTTCAGCCTACATTTATTCACATGGCTTGGATTGTACTAGTTCTTTGGGATTGTTTATGAAGACCTTAGTTCCTCACCTATGGACTAAGTTGCGCAAGATTATGTTCCATTTATGTACACAGCTTCCAAATCTTTAAAGACTCATCATTATTGTATATTGTGGCTTCGATCCACCTTTGTAATATACGTGGTCTTGTACCCGTATCATATGATGTACTCAAATATTGTAAAGGAGCTAGTGTTCTAGTATATTGAACATAGCATCCTCAGATATGACTTTGTATATGACATTATTATGTATTTGTTTCAGATACTACCTCTGCTCCATTGGATTTCTGAGTTCTCCAAAGATAAAGATTATAATGTATTTCGGCCATCGCTTCCCTCTGACCTCATACATTTGGGGGCATCTATTATCCACCCAAATGGCACTTCTTTGTCCGAGTGCCGACATTTCCTATGTTGGCGCACAAAAGGACATTTATGGATTGAAGGTTTCCTAAAACACTATAGATGGGCATGTTATGAAATACATTCATTATCCATCCAACTTGCTATTTTTACCTTTGAACATGTCAATTGCTGTACGCGCCTTTGCCTGTATGCAACTCACGTACATACGCGAATTTTCCTACAGCATGTCACGTGTTGTACGTGAGTATTTGTAATTGCAACCCACGTACAGATCTGTACGCGGGCTCCCCTTAGAGCAACTTGCATGTCATACACAGGTTGCCAGTATCAATACCTGCGTAAGCTTTCCTTTGACATTAAAAATAATAAATCACGATTATTTGAGATTTGTTAAGCCCTTAACTATAACCATATCAACTGTCTCAATCTCCTCAACCCTTGAAACTGCCTTATTTCACTAAGTATACATAAAGGCCTTGGGAGGGTATTAATCAATCATACTTGGAGAGCAAAGTTATGCTGGTGGTGTCTATTCAGAAGTCTTTGGAGCAGCGGAACTCATAATCCTTTGGTTGCAGAGGAGTCCTTGTCTCAGGTGTTGGGTTGTAAACTTAACTCATTCACTATTGTTAATAAAGAGGATCCTTCTTCCAAATGTGTTTTGAATGTCTTTCATGTATTATGGTTTGATGAATATTTATGATTAAGCACTCTATATCTTGTTTATCTAACCTGCCCTATATACATGTATAAGCTTGCAATTGGAGGATTTTCTCTTTACATATGAAGGAGAAACATCCCTGAAAGCTTTGGAGGAGAAGCAGAGTGGAAGAGGACAAAGCTAGGATCAACCGTCATGAATCGGGTGAGTCTATCCTATCTTCTTGTTTCCTTTCTGTACTCTAAAGTTGATTTCCTGCAAGTTTTAAGAGTATGTTGGTAACCCCAGAACTTTGGTTATAAGGTTTTTATTTCTGTACAACAAATTGAACCCAAGAGATAGATCAATTACACTCACAAAATTGCTAATCAAACATGCAAAATTCACACAAAAGGAGACTGAAATTGGAGCATAACTTAATCCTGTATTGAATGAGTGTACATTATCCAACCATATCAAGTAATAGGATGCTCACATATATAATTACATGATATATTTGAAAGCACTAGGTTGCTATTCGAATTGGTCAAAAAGCAGGCTTACTAAAACAAGTCAAATCCCCCATAGGTGCAAAAAGGACTTTCCAAATCCATGAAGATCCTCAAGAATTAGCTAATTAAAGTGGGAAATATAATGTGTGGTGGAAATACAAATCATTCATGCTTTTGTATGGAGAAAAGGAAGGAGGATGATGTGGTCAAAAAACAAGGCAAGTTCCCCTAGACTAGCTTTTCCTTTATGCCTTAAATCAGATGTAAAGCAAGGCGGCTTTCAAAAAAAGCAGATATGCACATTAAGGAATCAGGAATAAAGAATACATGCTAAATATAGTTTCAGGATGATTCCAAGGTTCTTCATGACCTAGTTTAGCAAGTATTGACTTCTAGGAACATGTAGAAGTCAACTAGCATAGAGAGGGAATCTATGATTCTAGGAATAAGACACAAATGATTTAATTGATTTTAAATATGGGTAACTGTGGGTTGATTATTCTAATAGTTATTAAAGTGCTATGCACTTGGAAATATCATCACAATGTTCCAGTTGATCACTCCTTTCTCGTTCTCTCGAAAAAGCAATCCGTTATTGTGTTGTAATCATTCTCCATCGATTATCAATCATACTCTAAGATTGTTTGTTGGGTTTTTTAACCTTTGAATTATTGGAGGGATTTTATAGGGTATATCATGTGTTCTATGGTTTGATTTAAATATATCTTTGGATTATTGATGATATCTATCTACACCGTAATTATGGATTAAAGTTTAAAAGTTCAAGTTTCTTAATATTTGCTAAAACAATAACATGGTATCAGGGCAAGGGCATGCAAGAGCTTAGTTTATGAAAGAAACTAAAGCCTACATAGATATTGAAGTATTGAGCAAAGATCTTGGAGCCATGGCATCGATCTCCGTCCAATAAGAATATCGACTTGAAGGTGCTTCCAACTTCAACACATGGAAGGCGAGGGTGTTATTCATTATTAAGGAGCATGATCTATATTCCTACATGACCTGAGTGACTGAGGAAACTCTATCCAATGTGAGGCGAATTCAAGAGAAAGTTAATATACACCATTTCTGTCACTTTTTTAGGAGACAAATTTCATGTAGAAATTATGATCAATTCGTGAGGAATCAGACAAAACGGTTGAAAAAACCCTTCCCAAATGGGTTGATTTAGCTTACTTGCGAGAATATTTCAAAAATTGATAACTGTTTGAGAGATACGATCAGATATTTGAAGACAGAATTCTTAGAATTCGTGTTATGGTCATTTTCCCAAAGTTGACGGATTGATGGAACAACCACAAGATTCGTGGTTTGGATATTATCATTATTCAATGGATATTGTGTATAATGAGAGCCTCATAGAGTTAGGATCTCATCCGAATAAGAGGATGATCATTGGAAGAAGTACTTCTTAAATAAGAGAATTCACTATGGGTTGCATGGGATCCAGTTTTTCCATGCATAGATTCATTACCTCCTGCATGGATGCAAATTTGCAAAGATATCAAGACCGAGGGACTCTAGTAATCTCTGCAAGGAAGAAAAGATCAAGAGAGATCATGAAAAACAATAAAAGATAAGTACCCGATTATTTATTTATTTGTATTCTATTTAGAGCTATATGTTTTTGAATGTTTTCATTAAAATCATATAGAGATTTGTATTCCCGATATTAGGAATCTTGAGCATATACGTTGATTGTCTTTCATTTAGTTGCAAATAAATTAAATTCATAAGATATGACTATAAAGCATGCATGATAAGATATGAACAAAAACCATGCATGATTTCTTAATAAAATATGAACATAGAGCTGCATGATTTTTTGAATATAGAGCATGCATGGTTGTTTTATAAAATATGAATATAGAGCATGTATGCTTGTTCATAAGATAGGAATATAGAGCATGCATGAATGTTTTATAAAATATGAATATAGAGCTGCATAATTGTTCATAAGATATGAATATAAAGCATACATGATTGTATTGTAGAAATAATAGATCAATGCTATGTGCAATGATTCTAAGAAGAAGCACAGGAAATAGATCTTGCTACTAAGAATTCTCACAAGCATACACAGGAAAAATAGAGAGAAGAAAAGAGACTGAATCACATGAATGAAGAGATGAATATTGGTGTATATCCTTCCATTGAATAATGATGAATAATAGTTGACATAAATAGTACATCCCTCATAGGAAAATCGAATTGTATGGAAACAACTCATAAAGCTCAAAAAGGATGACTTACCAAAATATAACAAACCCCCATAGGTGGCTAAAGCACTTCCCAAATCTATCAAGGACCTCAAAAGTTGGAAAAATCATGAGTTAGTTTTCAAAGAAGATGGAAAAAAATGGTAATCCTATAAAATGGAGAAGAAATAATGGAGGATGGGTTGGAAACAAAAGCTACTAGTTTCCTAGTTGACTAGCTTTTATCTTATCCATAGAAAAGCAGAAAAAGCAGAAAAAACAGAATAAAACAGAATCTACTGTAAAGTGTTGTATACTAATTCGAGATGTCAAAAGGTGGTCAAGATCAACCCAGAATTAGAAATAAATCAGTCATAGGATATAGATGGCATGTATTGAATTTAAGGTGCAAGTGGATGCCAACTAATTAAGCTAGTGGGTGAATAATTAATCAAATAATGATTAATTATTTTATCCTAAGTTATGAGTGGTTTTAATATATTCCAAAACCCCCCTATAAGTCTAAATTTATGATGGTATGGCAAAAAATATGGATGCATATAGGGCATAGCAACAAGGCTATGGTCACCCTTTAACAATTATTATGTCCGAAAAAGTGAGGAAAGAGGCAAAACCACATGGGGAAAATACTCCCTCAAGATAGGACAAGGCACAAAATTTGAAATATGTCTTCAACATATTCATATTCACTTTAACGAGCTGAATGAACTCCTTCTGGATTAAGGACTTGCTGAAGAAATCATGAACTCCATGATCATGCGCTAGAGTGTAGAACCTGCAAGAAGGAAGAGGAGAGACTCCTTGTATCTCATCAAATGATGAAGTAGGAGAATTATCTGGATGCTTCTTTCTGGTGTCAAAATTTGATCTGCAAACATAATATGAAATGGAAAAGATATCTGTGCATACTCCTTTCCAAAGAGTACAAAAATTAAGACAATTTATTTCACACGCAATTCCTTGAATAGCTGCAAAATTGTGATGTGAATCACATGTCAATATTCCAGTTTGATGTAGAACCTGTATATATCTGATACGAGGCTGATAAAACTCTGATATATCAGAAGTATTAGCATATGGAACATCAAGGACAAAGGCTTCAATGGCTCCATGAGGATATAGGGCTAGACTAGGTAAATTATGATCAACTGGGGAAAACTGATAGGTGTAAAAATCTGAATGATGGATGGGCATAAGATCTGAACGATAAGTGTTTAGAATAGATCCAAACATGTTTAATATCAGTCCATATATGACTAATTTCATGGATAACCAGCCACTTAAAGTTAGGAAAGACTTCAAATCATGTAAGATAAATATCACCGCATAAGAGACCAATGAGGAATCAACTAGTAAGCTTGGGATTTGTATAGTCTTTGGATTATTTAGAGGTATGGTAGATGGTATGCATGGTGGTATTATATGTGTATCAACCTACAAATATTCTTCTAAATCAGAATCCAAAGGATCACATATAAGCATATCAATAAACTCATGGGAATACACTGGTAATGAATCCTCTGTATGAAAGGAGGAAATAAGGAGATGTTCAAAATATTCAAGAAGGATCTGAGTATTGATGCCAAGAACAAAGGAGGACATGCTGAAGCACATGATATGAAGTAAGGTAAGTGGTATGACACAAATAAGGATTGATTTGGCTAATCAAACATCATGGAAATCATTGGGTTGCGCACCATCAAGGAGAGAGGTATGCACAAAGTGTGAAGGATCTGGCACATAGATCCCAGAATCTAAGATAGGAGATTTAGAGAAAAATGAATGGGTTATAGGATCATAATAAATATCAGCAGTAGTTTCATATGTTACTTATTTTTCATCAATAGTATCACAAGAAGAAAAATCACCTTCAATGGACACAGAAAAAGATGGCTCTTTAATATTTTCTTCTTGATTGAAGGAGGAAGCATTCAAATCAAAGAGGGAAGCAACAACATGAACTGTATGAGAAAATTATTCATCATTATCAACTTCATCAGAGAATGTAGAGGGCAAGAAATATTAAGAGAGAGAACAAGAGGAGATGCTGGGTTCACTCCATGCTTCATCTTCTATTTCCTGCAAACCAAAAGCTTTGTCCAAAATTTTCCAAAGCTCAAATGGAAATTCAACAGAATCTATGAAATGATATATATTTGGAGACATTCCCAAACACATAATTCCATAAGCTCTATCATAATTATTTATCCAATCAATCTTCTCTTCATAAGACTCGGGTTCGCTCAATGCACCAATAGAGACATCAAAGAGACATTGCCTCTTCAAGTATGCACTCATCTTTGGCTTCCAATCAACATAGTTGAAAGGAGATAGTAGAGGAACTTTTGAATCCATATTGAATTTGTTGATATGCTTTAGTAGATACTCTCTGCAACTTGCAAAACAAACTAGGAGAAAATCTTGTAATCTAGACAAGCTCTTCCTCAGAGATGGATAGGAGACTGGATGCGCTCCTCAACTCTGTAGAACTTGATCAACCTTGCTGTTGTAGAATATGGAAAGGTTTTTCTCCTTGTAGCTCTCATACCATGTAGAAATAATAGATCAATTCTATGTGCAATGATTCTAAGAAGAAGCACAAGAAATAGATCTTGCTACTAAGAATTCTCACAAGCATACATAGGAAAAATAGAGAGAAGAAAAGAGGCTGAATCACATGAATGAAGAGATGAATATTGGTGTGTATCCTTCAATTGAATAATGATAAATAATAGTGTACATAAATAGTACATCCTTCATAGGAAAATCGAATTGTAAGGAAACAACTCATAAAGCTCAAAAAGACCAACTTACCAAAATATAGCAAACCCCCATAGGTGGCTAAAGCACTTCCCAAATCTATCAAGGACCTCACGAGTTGGAAAAATCATGAGTGAGTTGTCAAGGAAGATGAAAAAAAATGCTCATCCTAGAAAATGGAGAAAACCTAATGGAGGATGGGTTGGAAACAAAAGCTGCCAGTTTCCTAGTTGACTAGATTTTATCTTATCCATACAAAAGCAGAAAAAGCAGAAAAAGAAGAAGAAAACAGAATTTGCTGTAAAGTGTTGTATACTAATTTTGGATGGTCAAAAGGTGGTCAATATCAAACCAGAATTAGAAATAAATCATTCCTAGGATATAGATGGCATGCATTGACTTTAAGGTGCAAGTGGATGCCAACTAATTAAGCTAGTGGGTGAATAATTAATCAAATAATGATTAATTATTTTATCCTAAGTTATGAGTGGGTTTAATATATTCATAATATATGAACATATAGTTGCATAATTGTTTCATAAGATATGAATATAGAGCATGCATGAGTGTTTTATAAAATATGAATATAGAGCATGCGTGATTGCTTATAGGATATGAATATAGAGTATGCATGATTATTTTATAAAATATGAATATAGAGCATGCATGATTGTTTGATAAAATATGAATATAGAGTTGTATGATTGTTCATAAGATATGAATATAGAGCATGCATGATTGTTTCATAAATATATGAATATAGAGATGCATGATTGATTCAAGAGATATGAATGTTGGGATGCATGATTATTTGATTATCATATGCTTTTATAAAATCATATTTTGTTTCCTTACAATATGTATTCCTAGGATTATGAATGATGCTATGATATAAACACGATTAAAAGAATAAGGGCTTGCATAAATCTCCATGAGATCTAAATATAAGACTGATATAGAACTACAAAACATTACATGAAATATGAATGGGGTTATGTCGAAACATTGATTTAATGTGTACATAACTATATGAACCACTGCACATACATTGATGTATTCATGTGATTAAATTCATGAGATATGGTTATACTGAAACATTGGTTAGAATGTTTTGCATGTCAGTATGTGTTGTTTGCCATTTTATTAAAATGACTGGATTATGCAAGGTTGTTAATAACTTGATTGAATTTGGCTTGTAGGGAAAAACTAGATGTCCTAACCTACAATAAAAATGACATGTATTGAATGAAGAGCAATTCCAATGGCCGATCCTAAACGAGAATGCGTTGTTGTGAAGTAAGAAACTTCTGGTAGTAGATCGGGAGGTTCCTATGTATTAGGAAGAAGTCAGAATAGAATCCCTAACCCAATTCTGAGAGATGTTAAGACTCTCGAAGATAATTAAATTATCTTATGTACATACATGTGTCAAGAAGAGATTTAGACATAGATGAGAATGAATTCTTTGTGATGGAGGACCCAAATTATGATTCTCACATTCATATGATGAGAGGGAGTTTCTAGTCTCGATGGCTCCTGAAGAAAAATGTAACTGGTGAATGTACCTCCTGTAAAAATGGATACCTGCATGATGCTCATAATTCAGAAGGAAGATCAGAACAATATTTAAGAATCTTGTTATGATTAGTGTTGTGGCAATCACCAGAAAAATACTTTCCTCACTTAACGAAAATGTGCAGTAAAAGAACTTGAAGAATTTCAGGATGATGGACTGTAAATACAAGACCACACATGAATATAAATATGAAATTTTATAATTCGTATTTCATATTTGGAGGATATCAAGCCAGTTGATATGTATTTGATTAGATACAGGTCTCGAGATCTGTTATATGCTTTGCAGTATGTACATAAACTTGTGCAACAAAGCATGTGTTGTGGTACCTACTTGGTACAAACTGTATGTGGAATTAGATATGCCTTAGTTAGTGAAATAGAGTTTCAAATATATATGAAATATGACTAGTATAGCGATTGAGGAAAATCACACGTGTTTCTCTAGATAGAGCATGTTGAAAAGTAGTAAATCTTTTTGAGTTTCCTATTTAGTTATATTTGAGACGTGTTACATATCCATAGATGAGAAGAATTGCCAACATTCTTACTAAATCCTTTATTTGGTACAAGCTTGATATAGTACAGAAAAAGCACCCTAGTTGAAGAGGGTGTATTGATGTGTTTTCATAGGAAACAACAGATAAAATCCGCATTAGTTAAGTCATGGTACATGAATCAGGAAACCAAGGGATGTGATACCTTGTGGAGAGAATCAACATGAGTAGAGACATCGTCAAAGTCTCAGAGACTATTGATACTCATGCGGAGTTATAGTATGGACTATCAAAGAATAATTAAACCTGTTGGAGAGGTAGTTGGGGTGCTGCAGTATAAAGATAAGGATCATTGAGAAAGTGATCAAGCCTTAAACAACATCATAGAGAATGGAAATCTCATAGAGAACTTCTCTAGATAGCAAAAGATTCAAGAAGTCAATAAATGTTGAAGAGTGAAAGAAAATATGAGACTTTATTTCTACATGTTATTACACATTTGTTGTATAATGTTGTATGTGATGGATTTAAATTCCATGGTTTCTAGTTTAGAGAAACTTTATTCTAGATTGGATCTAGATGAAGCTACTATGTGTAAGTAGCTAGTTGGTATTTGTGCAGACCTGTTGTATTTCATTCTTACTACTAAGCATATGTTTGAGTACCTTTTGAGGTACATTAGAATATGATCCATTAGGGGAGTTTTGAGGTAAAAAATTGGCCTCAAAACAAAAATTGTACCATGAAAATTCACTTTATAAGAACCAATAGGATTCAAGATGTTGATGTAAACGATAAGGGTAAAATTTGTAAAAAAAATAGAGGGAAAAAGAACAAACTACTTTTCTTATCGTATTTTTGGCATATCCCCTTATGGGTTCACCCAAATTTCAAGCTTGGGGACTCGTTGGATACAAAATTTAATTCCGCATCCAAACCATACCCACATTGCATACTTCTGAGGTACCCACGACACACAAAAATGAAAATTTTAATAAAAAATGTATTTTAATAATTTTTTTATTGAAATTTTCATTTTTAGGTGCTATGGGTACCTCAGAAGTATGCGGCATGGGTATGGGTTGGATGTGGAATTAAATTCTGCATCTAAAGAGTCTTCAAACTTGAAATTTGGGTGAACCCATAAGGATATATGTAAAAAATACAATAAGAAAAAAGTAGTTTTCCTTTTTCCCCTCCAAAATGTAGAACTTTTATTTTAGTATTTCCCTTATGAGGCCCATTTTAGAACTCAAAAATACCCTAGTGGTTATTACATGGAAGACCTATTATTTGATTGTGATACCTAACTATTATTTTAGCCTGAGATAAGTAATGTAATTTGAGGCTAGTAATACAAAGGCTAAGTGTATTGCGGCTAGTACTATAGAAGCAAGATGTATGTTTGAGAGTACTTCAGAAGAAAAGTGTGTTTTGCGGATAGTACCTCATACTCTGAGGAGTATTCTATATTGGGAAGCTACCTACTAGGGTGAAAGACTTGAGCCTACAGTTATTAAGTGTCAATAGTCAATATTTCTGAAAAACACTGTGTGTTATGATTAAGCACATTTGAGATGGGTGAAATCCAAATCGATTGGATCTAGATAGGTGAAAAATCGCTCTGCAACTTGTATTCATAGGTTTTCGTGTTTTTAGGGTTTCAACTACGTCACGGGATGTTTTTTGCAATGGAGACCAACTGTTGTGGCCAGAGGAATCCCTCCTTCAACTCTATTCTCTCTCGCAAGGAACCATCAGCTCTGCCCCTGGTCATATCAGTCTTGATTTCCAATACAAGTTTTTTTTCTAAAGGGAAGGGCGGCATGGGGTCTAGCTCTACCTTCAAGGTCCCCTCTCACCCCTCGAATCCTCCTCTGTTGAAGGCTGCTGCTCAGGATGGATCTTCGAAGGAAAAATCCAAGTGAAAACCTAAAATGATTCTCATACCCAGGTATGAAATCACTTCAACTCCGGTCAGTGAAAAAATACAGTTCATGCAAGACCACACAATAATCTGCAAGTTCATAGGCATCTAGCCTACGAAAAAAGCACTAGTTGGATGGATTCTCAACTCTTGGAAACCCAAAGGGGAGTGCGAGCGAAAACTTGGTTCAAAAGGTTTTTTCACTGTCATCTTCCACAATCATGAGGATAAGAACCGAATATTCTAGGGACATCCCTATTTTTTCCACTCGAAAAGACTCTACATGTGCGACTGGAATGAGCACTTCTCTTCGGAGAAAGAAGACTTCAAGATAGTCCCAGTCTGGGTACGTCTCTATTCTATACCACAAGAATTCTAGAACACAAAAACATTAACATGGATTGGAAACACTCTGGGTACCTTTGTTCAAATATCAGACACCACTCTAGCAGGAAGGTAAATGTCATACACATGAATTTGCCTCTATCTGGACATCTCTGTCGCTCTCCCAGAAGCCATATGTCTCAGCCATAGAGACACAGAGTGGACACAAATAATGGACTACGAGCATATACCATTCTACTATCGAAAATGCCACGAGCATGGACACCTTTTTAGAGATTTTTCTCTAAATGTCAAACCCCCTCCTCCTCATCGCTCTGACAAAAAAGACGAGGACGGTTTCACCAAAGCTTCAGGTAGAAAAAGACAAAACAAAAAGACATAGAATACTACCTCCTCTCAAGACGCTCTAGTTCAGAATAACTTTGCTCCTTTGTAGAAAAATCTTCAGCAAGAGCCCCAAGTAGATGCTGGACCCGGATTTGAGCATGGAATTTGTCCCTCCACACTCTTAGATTCATCACCATACCTTCTCACCGACCAACCTCATATTCTCTGAACCCCCCTTCTCTAGGGAGTAAATTCTGGCTTGAATTATAGAAGTGGATCAGTGAATGATAGAATATGGGGAACAAAATGATGGAGAATATATGGAATTAGGGGAACTAGACCTTTTAGTTTGGAACAAATCTTGGAAAAATGAAAATGCAGAATGTATCACATATTGTCAGTTGAAACTCTTTGCAGAACTTTACAAGAACATTCACCCATATAAGGAGGCCACAAAAATGACATAAGTATCACCACAAGATATGGGCAAACAAACTCTTGGAATCAAACAACAAAAATGAAGGGACATGGCCAAAATCCAAAGTGATACTTCAAATAAAGGAATAAAATCTAATAGACAACTAATCAAAGAATTAGGTATGTTCCGAGTTGAATCAGGAAAAAGAACCTGCCTTGAGGAACATCTCCCCCCCTCTGTTTAAATGGATTTAAAAAGCATATCCTGGAATATCATGGGAATTAGAGGAGATTCTAAAATACGTCTATTCAAAAATAGGATTCGCAATGAGAAACCTGCGATCATCATGCTACAAGAAACTAAATGTTTGGAGCAAAATCTCCTCGACTTTTCCAGCAAATGTTGGATGAATGCTCAAGCCATTGCTTTGGATTCCAAAGGAAGTGATGGAGGCATAGCCATATTATGGGACCTTGTGATCCTTCATATGGAAGGTTTCTTCTCATCCTAGCACACATTATTAGGCTGGTTCAAAATCACTGGATCCAACCATGGGGGAGTACTGACCAATGTTTATGGAACGCAACAAATGGATAAAAAGATCAGATTCATAAAACACCTCAACTGGCTCCATAAAAAAATTCCTTCCCATAACTAGATTATTGGGGGGGGGGACATCAACATCATCTATTCCATTAATGAGAAAAGGGAGGCTTAAGAAGGCATGACAAAGATAGTGATGCTTTCCAAACCCTCACCCGTGATCTCAATCTTGCATACATTCAAACCACTAATGACCTTTTCACCCGGAATAACATAAGAGGAGGGAAAAGAAAGGTGGCCGACTGACTAGACTACTTACTCACCTCCCTATCTCTATTGCAAAACCAAATCAATCTCTCTGCCACTATTCTCCCCTCTGCAGGCTCAGACCACTGGACGATTTACTTGACTCTAAATCTTGAAGGTGCCCACTGTAGGAGACCCTTCAGATTTGAGAAATTATAGCTCTCTCATCCGGACTTCTTAACCAAAGTTAAGGAATGGTGGGAGGCATTTGTCCATATTGAGGGAACAACAATGTACCATTTCCAGCAAAGCCTCAAAGGAAATATGTAACATGTTTATGCAATGAAAGATTATCTGCAACAAATATTTGCAATTTTACATTAAGCTATTCAAGGTTATTTTTTCTTTGGATTTGCAGGGTCTGCATTATTTCTCCTATCATCTTGCAGTAGTGACATTAGTACATGTCCATGAAAACACCAATACATGGTTTTCCATGCTCAAATTGTTGTAGGGGGTGTAATATGGACTGCATCCATTAGCAGGATATGATCTTTTGACGTGCATCCCCTTGAGAAATTACTACTTAAGTATCCTATACCAAGTTAAAGATTACACCTATGTAGCCTTCCGTTTGTTTTAAGTGATGTCATATAACTAAATATTATAGATAATGTGTTTTTAATTTATTGGGAATGAACCTTAGTCATGCCATCCTCCACCATATTCTATATATATGAATGTATGTAAGATGTATACATCAGTCACCATATTTCAATATTTCAAGATTACTTCTTACATTCATGCAAGACATGTAAAGAATATAAATTCAAGAACTAAATTTCATTTTGTGTGTCTTAACAAGAGAAATTTTGTAGATATGATTCAATGGCTGTATTAGGGTTTGTTTCTGCTCCTTGGCTTGATGTTTAGGGTTTTACTGCTGTTGATGAGCTGTCATCACCTTTCTCTCAGCTTGCTAGGGATGTAATGACCTTCCTCTCATCCTGTTAAGTGCTTTTACGATTATATTTAGCCTGTATATGGATACTATGACTCTGTTCAACCTATCTAAAAGTGTTGAGCTGTGTTGGAGCTTGTTGGAAGCCTTCTAGGGCAGATCGTGTTCTTTACTTAGTCTATAATGTTGAACTATGACCACCATTGAGGTTTCTAGTATTGAGTCAGGACCTTGTGATATTCCTTGAACTGAGTCATGACCTCTGCTAGGACAAAACCATGATCTTTGTGGGTTGTTTAGACATAACCATGACCTCAATGAGTTGTTTGGACATAGCTATGACCTTTATGACCTGTTTGGACTAAGTCGTGACCTTTTTTGGTCTGCTAAGATGGGTTGTAACCTTTGTCAAGTCTTCTAGACTAAACCATGACTGTTCCTTGGGCTACCTTAACTTGATATGTGGTATGTTGATTGTTCTAAGGTCTTTTACATGAGTGTGTTCTTGTTGGTGGCTACCATGACCTTTACTAGGGTTGTTGTGGTTCTTGTTCAACCTACTGCAACATGACGAGCCTATTTAGACTTTAAAGAGTGTTTGTGCTCCATTTCAGCCTCCTTGAGGCTACTACTATGTATGGAAGTGTGCCATAGTATGATTGACGTGTGCTAGAGTGTGGGTTAAGGATGACTCTGCACATTTGAAAGGAGATTCTATTCTCTTGATGTATGACTATCCTAAAATATTGTCATTTATTGCAGCAAAGGTATTGAAAGTTAATCTTCATTTCTATACTGTTTTTATTAATAACTTGATGTCTGTATTTGTCTCAATCTTCCCTAAAACTACCCATCTATCTCTCTCTCAGGTATGTCCATTGTTTCGTTAGTGATTTGTATCCTAAGAAACAAAGTCCGATCCTAATTTATATCTCAGTATATATACGAAGGTCTAAACCATGTTGTTTTCTCTTTTATGGATACTAGTTTAACTTGTTCATTAATTTATTACTACTACTTTTATTTATTGTCCTTGGATGCTTCAACTTTAACACAACGACCTTTGGGAGTGTTAAGTTGAAAGAAATGAAAATTATGTTATATATGTTACCACATTGTTTTCTCCTTTATGTATGCTAGTTTAACTTATCCATTAATTTATTACTACTGTTGTTATTTATCGTCCTTGGATGCTTCAACTTTAACACATGGACATTTGGGAGTGTTAAGTTGAAAGAAATGAAAATGATGTTATATATGTTGTATTGCAGTCACTCGAAGTGTTTCATAGTTTGGAACTTACTTATATGGTGATGATAAAACTTATTGTTATTGTATGAAACACCTATGGACTATATACCTTGAGAGAGAAGATAAAAGTTTGACCCTTATTCTTGTGGGTAAAAGGGTTGTTTCCCCACCTTGATTGTACACCTTGGTGTTGTGGGTGAAAGGGTTGTCTTCCCACTTTTTTATGACAACTCTTGTTGACCTTTGACCTTGTGTTGAACCTTGTTGGTCCTTATGATAACGCCTCCCCCTCCTAGTGTGGTACCTTCACCCCTTTTCCATGATGACTTACCTTTATTGTTATGTGCTCCTTTTTATCCTCCTTGAGGCTGCTACTATGTATGGAAGTATGCCGCAGTCTGATGGATGTTATAGAGTGTGGGTTAAGGATACCTATGCACGTTTGAAAGGAGATTTTATTTGCTTGATGTATGATTGTCGTAAAAGACTGTCATTTATTGTAGAAATGGGACTGAAAGTTCATCCTCATTTCTAGAATGTTTTGAGTAATACCCTGTGGTCTGTATTTGTCCAACATTTCCCTACAACTACCTATATATATCTCTCTCAGGTATTTCCATTGTTTCTTTAGTGACTTATCTCCTAAGAGACAAAGTCTGATCGCAATATATAGCTGAGTATATAGAGGAGGGTCTAAACCACATTGTTTTCTCCTTTACGTATGCTAGTTTAACTTGTTCATTAATTTATTACTACTGTTGTTATTCATTGTCCTTGGATGCTTCAACTTTAACACAAGGACCTTTGTGAGTGTTAAGTTGAAAGAAATAAAAATTATGTTATATATGTTACCACAATGTTTTCTCCTTTACGTATGCTAGTTTAACGTGTTCATTAATTTATTACTAATGTTGTTATTTATTGTCCTTGGATGCTTCAACTTTAACATAGGTACCTTTGAGAGTTTTTTCATTTTGATCTATGTCTTCTTTGATCTTGTAGCAATCATCTTGACTTACAACTTACAAGCTGTCATGAGTGTCTTTGTTGAAGAGGACATTTTTTTGGAGACATTTGAATTTTTTCAATCAAGGATTTTAATTTTGTATGAAGGGTGGGTAGGTTCAATTTTATCTCCAGCTGGTCAGCAACAAGCAATAGGACATTGTTTAGCATCCAGTTCCACACCCAAAACCAATACAATGGCTGTTGGAATTCAAGGGTCCTTTTCTCCTTTTCCACCTAGATTCCCAAAGGTGGGGCATCCAACTTTGCAAGTGCCATCAAATTAAACCCAAAGGGAAAGTATTTTCCTTGAAATAACTAGTCAACCAAAATGTCAATTCTACATAAAGACAATGATTTTTTTTTTGTCATGGCATGTACATACCATCATTCTAAGGAGAGGATCATCCCCACACCAAACTGTGTCCTCGATCCTCTTGGTCTGCCTATTTTGCTTGTTTCTTCCATTATGTCCAGCTTTATTTTTTCTCTATGGAATTGGAAGTATACCATTCACCTGATCTTGCTTTGATGTTGATAATGTTTACTGTGCTTTAAATGCTACCTTATTGCATGGCATCGTATGTTTCTATGCATTTTGAGTGGACGAAGTGTACTTGTTTTACTTTATTTTTTTTCTCCTACTTAAAATTCATACCTTTGTGAATGTGCTTTAAATGTTACCTTGTTTCATGGCATCCTATGTTTCTATGCATTTTGTGTGGTCGAAGTGTAATAGTTTTACTTTGATTCCTTTTCTCCTACTTAAATATTTATACCTTTGTCATAAGAGTCTCATTGGCACATATAAAAAATACTTTTATATTCACTCTCGTAACATGTTTGAGATATAAAGTGCGGAGTGAAATTTTATCTGCCGCTTGGAAGCAATTCTTATTTGTAATGCATATGATTTTTTGTTTTTGAATGTTTTTCCTCTATCACATTAATATCATACCAAACCATGAAAATAAGTTATAACATTTCACCTTAAATATGCATTTCTCAATGATGCATATTTCCTTTGATTAACAAGCATAACTTATGATCAAAAGGAATAAATGCTTTATGGAGGTACTTTAGGTCAGAATAGGTTAATTTCAGGTCTTAAGGATCAATGTCTTCTTGAGAAGTATGAGGACCTGAATGCCTGAAATGAAGATACCTCTTTGAGGCATATTTTGGAGGTTAAACTGAAACTTTTACTTCTTATCTTGTTATGTAAGTTTTATATCATCAGCCTAGATCAAGGTTGGACTGAAAAACTGATATGATTGCTCAATTCTGGAATATACCTCACCATAAGTGCTTTGTTGTTTATATTGGTACAATTCCTGCCTTCTATGTTGCATCCGTTTCCAACAACATTGTATTATTATCATATTTTGCTTAATGTAATTCCCAATCTTGGCATGGACCACGTTCTTAACTAGAAGACCTAACATGCACCTTCTTTACTCATTATGCTATCTGCAATTTTGGACCAACCTACAAATTTGATCAGTCCTTGGGACACACTTGAATTAGAGACAATAAAAATCTACCAATTGATATCCAGTTGATCGTCATCAGATAGGATCTGTATTAGCTCCTCTTGCTTCTGCTTTTTTATCTTTAGACTTAGCAGTTGAATCAGGTGGAGGAAAGTCTACAAAAGAGTATTCAACATCAGAAGGTCATCAACAACCTTCTAGTGTTGAAAATTTAGGAATAGATTTATAGGCTTCCCCTTCAAAAAGAAAAGTGGGATTTTACATTTTTTCAAAGTTGATAGAGTCCACTGGTTTAAATATGAATGAGCTTTCTATTAAGTCAATTGGGTGAATAAACCAAGGTAAAATTGTCTGTTCAGGACCCAGGTTATTGCCTTACTGAGCAGTAGATAATTTATTTTCGAGAGTTGTGACCAGGGCTGTTTTGAATTTGATGAACATTAAGATAGTATTCAAGCTATCAAAGTACCTAATTGGTGTAGATAAGGCTGGATGAATTTCATTTAACTATAAAATTTAAATCTCATTACCCTTTATTTCTTGTCGTGAAAAGGCGATGCTCTTTCTTTGTTGATTTGGGTAAGCCTTTCTCTTTCTGTTTCACGAGTGGACTTCTTAAGTTCTTTATCTTTAATAACCATTGATTATGCCAGATCCTTGTGCAGTCTCAAGACTAGCGTTGCAAATATCTTTGATTTCTCTCGAGTTTTTTGTGTTGCCAATTTATCCCATATTTTTATAATTCTTCAAGTCTAAGTTAAATTTTGCAGATGTTTTCGGATAATTCCCGATATTTTTAATAAGTTTATTTGCAGTCATTGGACTGGAAAAGCTAATGATAGAGAGTGCAGTATGAATGTTTCCAACATCAAGGGGACTCCTAGATATATGGCACCAAAGTACATAATGTAGAATGACAAACAAATGCAAAAAAAAGTATAGATCTTTTGGTTTGTTCTTTTGCATATTGATAGAGAACTACTGGTACTTTCTTACTTTTCCAATAGTTTGATGAATTTCCCTCTCACATAAAGCAAATAACAATAAGCAGAGACATAGTTTAGCATCTCGCTTTTTTTAATTTACAATTTTTTCTTCTTCACAAATATGAGTAGATATTTATAGTAAACAGGACTTAAGGCTAGGTGTCAATTAGTCGGAGATTACAAAATAACCTTGCATTTTTCTAATGTCATTTTGTTGTGGCTATTACAAAAGATAGGGTGGTGATGTTGCTAATAAACCATCTTAAATTATTCAAAATGGAGCTATCTCTTGTGTTATATATCTTTATTGGAATTAAATCTTCATTCTGCTGCCGCTTTTGCTTGTGTGAGGTCTGATATCTACCAAATCCACTCAATATTATATACTGAAAGGCATCTACAACAATTTATATTTGTTCATTGAAGTATTCCCAATTTGCGCAATACCAAGGAGAAAGTTGAAGTCGTGGAGGACACCTTTTACCATTGCTGTTAGTGCATCGAATTTTCTAGGCATGCATTCAACTTAATTTTGGGTAAAATCCAGATCTGGAAATTTGGCATTAAAAGTCTAATTTATGCTTTAAATTATTACTGTAGCATTTTATTTTGCAATCTTAAATGTTGTGGATGGTAAATGTTACATATGCTATAAGAAATTCCTTCTAAACTATCTAAGGATAATCATCATAAGGATTGAACAACTACTGCTACATTTAACTATATACACTACAATTGTTTGTCAAAGTCACAATCCAAATTAATCACAGTCTGCTTCAGCCCAATGTATGCAAAGTGTTTGTAAAAACATATACTTGATCTCTACAATGAACAGGAAAGAAATAAGTTTATGGAGTCCAATAGCTTCTTGTGTAAATCACAAATAAAATAATTTCAATATTTCTTAGAATTGTTGACTAGCTGATGATTCATAGGTTAGTAACTTATTTAAGGAAAAAATTATTCTCATGTTAATTTGATTCTTGATTCATTTACATGTGCTAAATGGCCAACCCACTTTCCCCAAATATAAAAGATAATCACAATCTGGAGTTATGCCAATGCTTTGAGCATATGTATAACTGTATTCTTTGGTATTTTTATGCAGTGGATTAAGTTTAATGCTTGCATAACAAGGATGATACATTATTTTAAAATTTTTAGCAATTACTTAAATACCATCATGTTCACATTTTCTTTCATTGACTTGGAGAAGCATTCAGGTTTATATGGTCTGTTTTTTCTGCAGGAAAGATATTGACTTCTTTTGGTTGAGAAAACCTTAATTTTTTGTTGTTGTTAAAACATGAAGACTATGTGATGTCATTGTTAAGTTCACCTATAGTGAAAAATGATGCATTTGAAAACATGCTCATGTATGGATGGCTTGCTTGAATATAATTAAATGCAACCCACATTTTCGAAGAGAGTTGTCCCTAAAAGTGTTGATGTGGAAACTAGTGTTTTGATTGCATTGCATGACCTTGAAAAGGTCCCATTGTAAATATCCATTTTTTATCTATTTGTTATTGTTACCTTTTTTTGATCTCATTTGTTCTTCAAAATGTGCTTGTAGTTGTACATAAGTTGCTATAGTAAATATGTATAAATTAAACCTCGAAATTTACTTACTTTATCACTTGGTAGTATTAACGTTGTGGTGGGAGAGATGCAATTTTGATAAAAGAGTTGGTTTTTTGCAAGTTAGTTTGATTTCATTGCACATGGTGCCAGTGATAGTCTGGAATAGTGCTTCTAGAAAAAAAATTATCAAGAGGGAAACTAGGATGGGAGCTAGTATATTTTTTATATTTTCTAGAGTGAGATCCTAACAAATAGTGTATTATGAAGACGG
This sequence comes from Pseudotsuga menziesii, assembly GCA_001517045.1. Classification (NCBI taxonomy): domain Eukaryota; kingdom Viridiplantae; phylum Streptophyta; class Pinopsida; order Pinales; family Pinaceae; genus Pseudotsuga; species Pseudotsuga menziesii. The sequence goes on from LPNX010630596.1 coordinate 158,470, forward strand.
TAAGAAGGGTTGTTGAATCAATCACTTAGAGAGAGAAGTTCTGAAAGAAATTAATTGGAAAGGGAGTTTGTATTCACAAGTTGGATAGATAAATATGCCACATATTAGACAATGTCAAGTTATAACCTTTTTTGGGGTGAAATGTGATGTCAAAGGAAATACATAACATGTTTATGCAGTGAAAGATTATCTGCAACAAATATTTGCAATTTTACATTAAGCTATTCAAGGTTATTTTTTCTCTGGACTTGCAGAGTCTGCATTATTTATCCTATTATCTTGTAGTAGTGACATTAGTACATGTCCATGAAAACACCAATACATGGTTTTCCATGCTCAAATTGTTGTAGGGGGTGTAAGATGGACTACATCCATTAGCAGGATATGATATTTCGACATGCATCCCCCTGAGAAATTACTACTTAAGTATCCTATACTGAGTTAAAGATTACACATATGTAACCTTCCATTTGTTTCAAGTGATGTCATATAACTAATATTATAGATACTATGTTTTTAATTTATTGGGAATGAACCTTAGTCATGCCCTCCTCCATCATATTCTATATATATGAATGTATGTAAGATGTATACATCAGTCACCATATTTTAGTATTTCAAGATTACTTCTTACATTAATGGAAGACATGTAAAGAATATAAATCCAAGTACTAAACTTCATTTTGTGTGTCTTAACAAGAGAAATTTTGGAGATATGATTCAATGAACGTATTACGGTTTGTTGCTGCTCCTTGGCTTGATGTTTAGGGTTTTGGTGTTGTTGATGAGCTATCATCACCTTTCTCTTAGCTTGCTAGGACTGTCATGACCTTCCTCTCATCCTGATATGTGATGTTGCGATTATCTTCAGCCTGCATATGGATACTATGAATGTGTTCAACCTGTCTGAAAGTGTCGAGTTGTGTTGGAGCTTGTGTTGAAATATTGTAACTTCGAAGAATATTCTATATGTATTTCTTTGTGGCCCCCGATGGTCCTACCGGGAGAACCACTTGTATTAATTTGTACCTCGATGCTCCTAATAGGAAGAACTAATAAGAGTCATGAGGCAGTCCCCTCTAATTGTAAAGGTGGGTCATTAGCACCCCAGTGTGGTTACTTGAGCCTGCATGTGTAACTTGAGCCTACATGATTAACTCGAGCCTACATGACAGATGAGTTAACTTAAGTGAACGGATGAATATAAATAGAGGTGTAGTGCTCCTCATTTGTAACACACACTCTCACTGGAGTAGCACACTTGTGGAGGAGAGAAGTAGCTAGAGAAGGAGGAGGATCAGGTTTTTGATCTCCTTGTTGGTTTTACCTTTTTACCTTTTTGGGGCATCTATATTGAGGAAGCTTTTGCTAGGTTTTTCCCTTTAGGGTTTTCCCACGATAAATCTATGTTGTTCTTGTGATATTGTTTCTTTCAGTGATCCTATCTATATGCTTTTGTTATGAAAAATGAAATGATATACTGATGTCTTAGCTAAGCATATGAAAATTCAACATGGTATCAAAGCTAACCTGAATAGGACAACTTTCACAAGCTATAGAAGCTAGGGATTCTTAATTTTTGGTTCTCTCTCCACAATCAATCAGCAAAAGGAGGCTAGGATGACTCTCCATTGAAGGGTGCATCTTTCTGTCGAAGCGAAATTCGATTCCAAGCATTTTCAGTTTTCGGTGCGGGAAATTAGGGCTTCTTACTGAAGAGGAATTTTTGAGTGAGCCTGGGATAGAATTTATCTCCTCATCAAAATCGAAGTTTAGAGACCTAGATCAATATTTTTGGTTGGGTGAAAATTTGGGAAAGTCAAACCCTAGTTTGACCCCGAGCTAGAAAAACCCTAAATACTAAAACTGCTACGTTTTGGCACATTCGCTATATACCACGATTGGAGAAGGCTCAGGAGCTGAAAATTGCAGAGGCCGAAGATAAAATCCTGATGTTCACTGTTTCCAAAATTTGGCTTGAGATTCACTATATTCTAGGAGATATGATCCATCAAAGTTAGGGTTCCAGCCTCCTCCAGAATTCATCTCTAAACAAGACACCTGGGGAAAATTTCTATAGCGTAGGCTACAGAGGTCCAAATTAAATTCCTGAAGATTTTCCAGAAAGATAACGGACTTTAATTTTTGTGGTCCTAATTTCAGAACCAGAATATGAACCAGTGACACATGGAAAGCTGTACAACTTCGCTGTTCTGAACAGTCCTGAAACAGGTCACCTTGGGAAAATGATCATAAATCCCAATTGGTGAAATAAATTCTGATGAAAACTATGGTGTTGAATCAAGGACATGCGATGTTACCTCAGTGAGAAATTTCAAACATAGAGGATCTGTAATTTCGGATATATAATAGAAGCAGTGACAGGCCTTTCTACAGAAGAAATTGGAAAACTAGGGCTTCCTATTACGAGAGGTTTCCTCCACTGTTTTTAGAAAAGGAGTACATTGGACAGCTCCATTTGAAGATATCTATATTTCTATCCAATCATATCTAAAAGATTCCAAGTTTTTAAAATTAGGGTTTCTCTGACAAACCCTAGATCAGCCAGCTCCGAAGCAGGACGAACACCTCAATTCGGTAAGATCTAATCTTTTGCTATTTGAATTTGAGGCTCTCATTTCAAAGTGATATATCACATCAGATTATTGATAATCTTGGTGAAGTTCACAACTTCCAAGCATGGAAGTATTTGATCTCTCTGAAGAAAATGAATTGGACACCTACATGAGTAGAGAGGCCCCAGTTCCATACAGAGATGAGGCTCAAAGCCTTACACAAGAAGAACTTGATCAAGGCCAAGAAGATCATTACTGATTCAATCACGGATCAACTTGTACCACAAGTGTCGTCCCTAAAGACACTGAAGATGTTTGATTCCTTGATCAAGCTATTTGAAGATAAGAACATAAATCAGAAGATGGAAAACAGTTGAAGAATGTGAAGATCCAGAATGCAGAACATATTGAAGTAGTAGAAGAAGAAGTGGAGAATGCAGAAGTGGTGATAGCCACCTTGAATGGTCTCCCAGGATCATGGGATTCATTCATGCGAAGAATGTATGCCAGAAGGAAGTGATTACTTTCAGTTGACTTCGAGAAGAAGAAGAAGCTCGACTCATAAGAAGAGAAGAAGAAGATGGGAGCAATTGAAGATCAAGCTCTCACCATTCAAAGAAGATCCCTCAAGCGATGAGGAATGTGAAGAACTCAATTCTTGAAGAACCTCTTATCATTTAAATAAGAAATGATGATGTGAGAAATGAAGAAGATGATGAAGCAGAATGATCAAGATGGAGTTTACCCACGAAACAAATAAAAGATAAGTATTCAATTGTCACTTCATGATTTTGTTTTGTTATACATTTGATTATATTCAGTTGATGTGTTATGCATGATAGATTGTTTGCATTAATGACTGTATACTACTAATATGCATGTGATGGGTAAGTAGCTCATGGTGCTCTCCATTTCTACTTATCTAGAATGAAGCCGCCTTGATGACATATTGGATTAGTGCACAATCTCAATAATGTCATGATAGAGATGGAAGGCATCTACAAAGTTTATGTGAAATATGGATGAATGTTGTATTGGCTAAACAGTTCCATGATGCATAAGAATTTGTCGTTATGCATATGTTTTATGAAATAGTTCTAACCATGTAGCTGGTGCCTTTGAATTGTAGGGAAGGTCCTGTACAACCTCCTACAAGAAGAATGAGACTTGTTCTAAAGAACAAGTGATGACAATTCAAGATTCTCTGCAATAAAATCCGAAGCTCCCAGGTTCAGAGACACCATGACGGAAGAAAGAGATTTAGAGAGTGGTAGATCCACCTCGAAGGATGAATACCACCATGGGTATGAGAGATAACTCAAGATGAAGAAAATAATGCTATGAAAGAAGATATGATCAAAGAATAACAGTTGATCATGGGGAATGATGTATACGATATGATTTTGAGACATAAAGGGAAGTACATAGTATCCTCCATATGGATCCACAAGAACAACTGTACAAAGCAATGTTCGTGATTTGCCTCAGAAAGAATAGACTATGGCATGACATACTCTATTGACCAGTATATATCAAGCATAGAACCACCTGTACAGAATGAAGAGGGAAGATGATACTCCACTTCAGGGGGAGTGACTACAGAAGATATCTAAGTTTGACATGGTACGACATGATGGATAGCTTCGTGATGGATCGAGACTTTACCAAGAGTAAATTGGGTTCCAACCTTCAAGGTTGAATGCAGAAGACTAGGATATGTTGATGACCTGACAAGACGAACTCATGGAAGACGTTATGATGAAAGAATACTAGAATGATGTTTGGGATATAGTACTCAAACCAGAAAGCAAGAATGTGGTATCTTCCAAATGGATTTGCAAGATAAAATATGTTGATGATAGAAGTAAGGAAAGACTTGTGGCTAGAGGTTTCTATTAGAAAGAGGGAATTAATTCTGAAGAGACACTTACTCCAGGAAGTAAGGTACACTTCCTTTAGAACTATCATGGTAGTTTCTTCCATTATGAAGTAAAGACAAGCCTTCCTTAATGGAATGATTGAGGAAGAGTTTTACATCGAATAGTCACAAGGATTTGAAGTTGAAGACAGATGGACTCACATATGCAAGTTGAAGAAGGCCCTCTATGGCATGAAGCAAGCTCCCATAGCTTGGTATGGAAGAATAGATAGTTTCCTGACGAGCATGGGCCTTTCTAAGATTAAAGTCGATCCTAAACTTTACTACAAGGTTTTAGAAGATGAACCTGTCATCCTTTTATTATATGTGGATGACTTATTCTTGACACAGAATGAGAAATAGATCATGGAAAGCAAGACGAAACTAGCAGAAGAATTTGAGATAAAATACCTTGGGTTAATGCATTATTTCATAGGTCTGGAAGTATGGCAAAGTTCAGAAGGAATCTTTCTCAACCAGGGAAAGTATGCGGTAGAGATATTGAAGAGATTCAATATGTTGGAATGCAAAGCCATGGCCACACCCATGGACTCCAACCTGAAGTTGTTAGCTGATGACTCATCAGAGTTAGTGGATGTGACTCACTACAGATAGATCATTGGGTCATTGATGTACTTGAAAAATACTAGACCAAACATTTGTTTTGCTGTGAACACCTTAAGTCAATATCTTGTTCAACCAAGACAGGTTCACCTAGTAGCTGCAAAACATGTGATGAGATATCTGAAAGGGACTATAGAATTTGGTCTATACTATGATGGTAGCCATGAGTATAGATTGTATGGATACACAGATGCATATTGGGCTAGAAGTATCTCAGACAGGAAAATCACATCAGGTAGATGCTTTTGTTTGAGGTCTGCTATGAGTTCATGGTTTAACAGGAAACAATCTAATGTTTCTCTTAGCACGGTTGAAGTAGAATACATAGCAGATTGCTCTACTAAGTTGTGAATCCATATGGCTTCAGAAGCTGATATCAGGTCCCTTTGACCTGAAGATGGATACTACAATGATTCTATGTGATAACCATAGTTGTGATGACAAAGAACCCTGTGTTTCGATGTAACACATAGAAATCTGGTATTTCTACATACAAGATAAGATGTAGATGATGGTGATTCAGTATTTATATACTGAATATAGAGATGATGATGATTTCAGTATTCCCATACTGAAGATATAAATGATGATGATTTCAGTATTCCCATACTGAAGATATAGATGATATTTCAGTATTTACATACTGTAGATGCAGATGATGGTGATTTCGTATTTCTATATTGAATATAGAGATGATGATGCTTTCAGTATTTCTATACTAAAGATATAGATGATGATGCTTTTAGTATTCACATACTGAAGATGTAGATGATGATGGTTTGGATAATGATGTACTGACGAAGCCTCTGCCTCGAGTAGAGTTCGAACACTTTCGAGACAAGCTTGGTGTTTTTCGGAAAGACCTTCCTCGAAAGGGGGAGTAGTGATGTTGCAGTGGGATTGTATCACCCCTGGGAATTTTCCCTAAAGTGATCCGGAGACCTTGGTCCTCGATAATGAAGAGGGATTGTATCATCCTAGGACATCTGTCCACAATAGATCTGGTGACCTCGGTCCTCGAGAACGTGGTGGGATTGTATCATCCCTGAGCACTTTCCCTAAAGTGATCCGAAGACCTCGGTCTTCGAGAATGAAGAGGGATTGTATCATCCCGGGACATCTGTCCATAATGGATCCGGTGACCTCGGTCCTCGAGAATGTGGTAGGATTGCATCATCCTTGGACATCGTCCTAAAGTGATAGGGACTTATTCTCCTGTAATCAATCTGGTGGCTTCGGTCCTCGAGAATGTGGTAGGATTGCATCATCCTTGGACATAGTCCTAAAGTGATAGGGACTGATTCTCCCATAATCAATACGGTGGCTTTGGTCCTTGAGAATGTGGTAGGATTGCATCATCCTTGGACATAGTCCTAAAGTGATAGAGACTGATTCTCCTGTAATCAATTCGGTGGCTTCGGTCCTCGAGAATGTAGTAGGATTGCATCATCCTTGGACATAGTCCTAAAGTGATAGGGACTGATTCTCCTGTAATCAATCTGGTGGCTTTGGTCCTCGAGAATGTCATAGGATTGCATCGTCTTTGGACTTAGTCCTAAAGTGATAGGGACTGATTCTCCCGTAATCAATCTGGTAACTTCGGTTGTCGAGAATGTGGTGGGATTGTATCATCCCTGGACTTTAAGTCCAAAAGTGATCCAAAGACTTTTTGTCTTTGAGTTGTGGATTGTAGGTTGTAGCTGATGATGTACTGATCAAAAGATCAGATGTTGCTGATGATGATGACGTTCTTTGATCGAAAGATCAGAAGTTGCTGCTGCTGATGATGTTCTCTGATTAAAAGATCAGAATATGATGATGATGCTGTTGCTGATGATGATGATGTTCTCTAATCGAAAGATTAGAATATGATGATGATGATGTTTCTCTGATCGAAAGATCAAAAGTTGCTGATGATGATGATGTTCTCTGATTGAAAGATTATAATACAATGATGATGTTGTTGCTGATGATGATGATGCTCTCTGATCGAAATATCAGAGTATGATGATGATGATGTTTTCTGATCGAAAGATCAGAAGTTGCTTATGATTATGATGTTGTTGATGATGATGATGTTTTCTGATTGAAAGATCAGAATGCGATGATGATGATGATGTTTCTAATCGAAAGATCAGAATGTGATGATGATGAGATCTTGATGATGATGATGCCGTATTATCAAAGTATGATGATGATGACAGATCAGAATATGATGATGAGTTGGTGTTAGAGTATGATGATGTTCGTTTGATGATGTTTCTGATCGAAAGGTGATGATAATGATGATTCTGATTGAAAGATTAGAGTATGATGATGATGATATTTTGATGATGATGATGTTTTTGATCGAAAGATCAGAGTATGATGATGATGTTGTTGCTGATCGAAAGGCCAAAGTGCTGAAGAAGATACTGCTGATCGAAAGGTCAAAGTGTTGAAGATGATGTTGCTGATCGAAAGGTCAAAGTGTTGAAGATGTTGCTGATCGAAGCGGTCAAAGTACTGATGACGCTGAAGACTAAAGATTGAAGATGAAGACTACATGATTTTGAAAAGATTCCAATGATTTATAGATGTATCACCCTGATGATGTTGATGATGTCCTCTATCTCTCTCCTATTATTTTTGTTGTTGATGTTGTTATAGAATACCCTTCTCGTTAAGGTGGAGTGTTGAAATATTGTAACTTTGAAGAATATTCTATATGTATTTCTTTGTGGTCTCTGATGGTCCTACCAGGAGAACCACTTGTATTACTTTGTACCCCGATGCTCCTAATCGAAAGAACTAATAAGAGTCATGAGGCAGTCCCCTCTAATTTTAAAGGTGGGTCAGTAGCACCCCAGTGTGGTTACTTGAGCCTACATGTGTAACTCGAGCCTACATGATTAACTTGAGCCTACATGAAAGATGAGTTAAATTAAGTTAACGGATGAATATAAATAGAGGTGTAGTGCTCCTCATTTGTAACACACACTCTCACTGGAGTAGCGCACTTGTGGAGGAGAGAAGTAGCTCGAGAAGGAGGAGGACCAGGTTTTTGATCTCCTTGTTGGTTTTACCTTTTTACCTTTTTGGGGAATCTTTATTGATGAAGCTTTTGCTGGGTTTCTCCCTTTAGGGTTTTCCCAGGATAAATCTGTGTTGTTCTTGTGGTACTGTTTCTTTCAGTGATCCTGTCTATATGCTTTTGTTATGAAAAATGAAATGATATACTGATGTCTTAGCTAAGCATATGAAAATTCAACAGCTTGTTGGAAGCCTTCTAGGGCAGACCATGTTCTTTACTTAGCCTGTAATGTTGAACTGCGACCACCGTTGAGGTTTCTAGTATTGAGTCGGGACCTTGTGGGTTGCCTTGAACTGATCCGTGATCTCTTCTAGGACAAAACCATGATCTTTGTGGGTTGTTTGGACAAAACCATGACGTCAGTGAGTTGTTTGGATAGAGTTGTGACCTCTGTGAACTGTTTGGACTAAGTCATGACCTTTTTTGGGCTGCTAAGCTGGGTTGTTACCTTTGTTGAGTCTGCTAGACTCAACCATGACTGTTACTTGGGCTACCTTAACTCGATATGTGGTATGTTGATTGTTCTAAGGTATTTTATGTAAGTGTGTTGTTGTTGGTGTCTACCATGACCTTTACTAGGGGTTTTTTGGTTCTTGTTGAACCTCTTGCAACATGTCGAGCCTATTTAGACTTTAAAGAGTGTTTGTGCTCCTTTTCATCCTCCTTGAGGCTACTATTATGTATGGAAGTGTGCCACATTCATATGGACATGATAGAGTGTGGGTTGAGGCTGCCTTTGCACATTTGAAAGGAGATTCTATTTGCTTGATGTATGACTATCCTAAAAGATTGTCATTTCTTGTAGCAAAGGTATTGAAAGTTCATCTTCATTTCTAGACTATTTTGATTAATACCTTGATGTTTGTATTTGTATCACTCTTCCCTACAACTACCCATCTCTCTCTCTCTTAGGTATGTCCATTGTTTCGTTAGTGACTTGTATCCTAAGAAACAGAGTTTGATCATAATTTATATCTGAGTATATATAGGAAGGTCTAAACCATGTTTTTTTCTCCTTTATGGATGCTAGTTTAACTTATTCATTAATTTCTTACTATTGTTGTTATTTATTGTCCTTGGATGCTTCAACTTTAACACAAAGACCTTTGGGAGTGTTAAGTTGAAAGAAATGAAAATTATGTTATATATGTTACCACATTGTTTTCTCCTTTACATATGCTAGTTTAACTTGTTCATTAATTTATTACTATTGTTGTTATTTATTGTCCTTGGATGCTTCAAATTTAACATAGGGACATTTGGGAGTGTTAAGTTGAAAGAAATGAAAATTATGTTATATATGTTGTATTGCAGTCACTCGAAGTGTTTCATAGTTTGGACCTTACCTATACGGTGATGATAAAACTTATTATTATTGTATGAAACACCTATGGACTATATACCTTGAGAGAGAAGATAAAATTTTGACCCTTGGTCTTGTGAGTAAAAGGGTTGTTTCCCCACCTTGATTGTACACCTCGGTATTGTGGGTGAAAGGGTTGTCTTCCCACTTTGTTATGACCACTCTTGTTGTACTTTGACCTTGTGTTGAACCTTGTTGGTCCTTATGATAGTGCTTCCCTCTCCTAGTGTGGTACCTTGACTCCTTTGTCATGATGACTTACCTTTATTGGTATGTGCTCCTTTTAATCCTCCTTGAGGATGCTACTATGTATGGAAGTGTGCCACATTATGATGGACATTATAGAGTATGGATTGAGGCTACCTCTACACATTTGAAAGTGTCACATACCCTGAATTACAAAAACATTTTATGTTTGAGAAGGCATTATGTTTTAATTTTATTCTAAAGTTTGTAATTATTGATCAAGTGGGGTCAAGGATGATTGTAATTAATTATGCTGAATATTTTATTAGTTAGTAAATAAAAGATGAGACAACAACTTAAGGAGGATTTTAAATGAGTGTCTACTTGCCACTTGGTGGAATAGACTGAGTCGAGAGCAGATTGACCTTGTCAACATCCTCAAACTACTTCTAGATGTTGTAGGAGGCAACTTCCCTATTTTTCGTGGTCATGTTCCCCAAGAAAGTGGAATAAGAGCAGGTGGCTCATGAAGTGAAAAACTGACCCAAAAGACCTAGGCAAGCTTATAAACTACCCATTGAATTCAGCTGAGGCTGTTCAATGTTTTACTTGTGAAATTTCTGAGTGAAATTTGTGCACAAGATATTCGATGGAGGGGAAAAGCAGAAGATTAGAGTGTGAAAATGTTGATTTACTAAACTAGTGCAGCTATTTTGGATGAGATCTTACTACTATAGGTAGAAGTATTATTGATGATTACTCTATGGACCTGCAGGGGTTTCATAACCCATTTTCTCACCTAGTGCTTTCAACTAGGTGGACCAGTAGACTGGCTCGGGGGTCGTAAGATTTGCAGCTAAGCTGTCTTTAGGAATTGGTTGGGTGGAATAGAATTCTTAGGCTGTTGTCTCCTCTACAAGTTCACAGGTTCTAATTGTTATTTTATTTATCTTATGCATTTATAAGTACTGAAATAAAGGTAGTTAAGGTAGAATTACTGTTATTGTTTGATAAGTTGTTTTCTGAAATGTAGTCAGTAACCTGTTTTTATTTCCAGAAGTTACTGATTTAAGTTATTTGAATGACTGAATTAGGATTTTCGTTAGAGGATAGAAGAAAAATTCCTTGCTGTATTTTTCCACACCTCCGAAAAGGTAGTACTCTAGTATAGTAGGTGAATTTAAGAGTGATGAATAAATCAAGTTAAGTTGTGTATGGATATGACCATTTACTTTTTACTGAAATTATTTTTTAGAAATGTTTAACAGAAATATTCCTCAACTCCAGAAGTTTTATTAGTTAAATACAGTTGTTTATTTATTTTCATAGATACTGTAAAGAAGGTTAAATGAATTTTACTACACACTCTAGTATCTATGTATAATATAATACTAATCCCCTTTTAAAGGTTTAATATATATATATAT
>LPNX010630596.1:169992-214992 GCA_001517045.1 Pseudotsuga menziesii
ATATGTATACATACATACATATGTATATATACATACATATGTGTATATATATATAATTTCGCTACAGGTTAGTAATTATATATATTCATTTATGATCTACTACAGAGTAATATTCTTTCTAAGTGAAGTAACTAAACAAGAGAGTACCTTAATCTAACTTAAATTAATATACATCATAAAGAAATTAAGTAAGTATGCCGAACCATCAAGAACCTGAAAGGGTTAAGTTATGGTTTACTTTTTACCATAATCTAAACAAATTAAAATATATTTTAAAACCCAAATATAAACACTCAAAATACAACTATTCTACTAATTATGAAGTTTTTCTGTAAAAACCCTAACTAACAGAGTAAATCACTTCTCCGATCTTTTAATAAAGAATCGTTTCTAAGTTCAGGACTACTTCACTCCTTGCCCTTTCTTGGACTAAACCCTTTGTACAGTTTGTCTTTGACAAACAATGTTGTCTTTTTCTTAACAGTAAAATTAGCGTTTTAACCAGATTAAAAACTAAATACAATAAAAACAATTTACAGTGAATAACACACATAGTCTATCTTTAAAAATTTAATTTAACTCTTTTGCAACAGTTTCACAAATCAAATTATCACATAACAAGTTTTGGCCTAATGGCTTAACCCGGGTATCCCTTTTTATATTTTTGGTTTTATTAACATTTAAATAAATAAATAAAACCAGAATATATATATAAAAGGATCAACTCCGTTAATAATTTTCTTTTCATGTAAACAACTATTATAATAATGAATAGGTGTATTTTAAAAGAAAACATTTACCAATAAAAACCCTAATTAAAAATTATAATTCAATCTATTTCTTTTATGTTAGAGTTCTTCACAATACAAGGCCTTTTCACGCATTTGACTGCGTAACACTAACCGAAACCCTATTACTGTTTCATCTCCTAGTTTTGAGCCGTAAGATAAAAGTAAAAAACATAACCAGTTTTTTACCTTCTCTTTAAAAATAACAAGCCAATCTATTTTTATTTCTTAAACTACGACTTGAAAACAAATTTAGAACCTAACCTAAATTGTTAAAAACCTAACATGACAAAGTTATAACCTTACGACCTTTACAAGTAATTAAGAAATCAAACGTTGTCACGACTAAGGGAGTTTCATCTTTATTAGACTTCATCCTTACACCCTCGTTTCTAGATCCTTACTCATCACCGAAGGGAGGAATCTCAGGTTATAAGCTGAGGCTTACCGGTTAACATGTGTAGTGTAGGGCCACCCAAACCTGTAGCTGTACATTTTTGTTTCCTTCCACCCTCAGCTAGAGTTGACCAGTCCTCACCATAGTCACCTCTGCACACAAAAATGATAGTAAATTGTCATTAAATTATTTCTTTTTATAGAGTTTTTTTTAAGAAAATTGAAAAATTACTAAAAGAATTTAAGAAGAAAACAAGCTTACCCGAAAGTTTTACTTGGAAGCTCACGACTGTGTAAAGTTTCTCCATGAAACCCCCATTTTGGGCTGCGCTAAGTTATTGCTTAGGTAACCGCAACTCAAGCAACCAAAATGTAAGCAAACTTCTTTTCTGGACTAGGTCGAGATTGGAAAAGATGAAAGTTGCGAATGCCACAGTGGAGGCCGAGCAGCCACAAAACACAATCTCTATTAGCAATCAACCGAACTTTTTCCACAACGATTCTAGCAAGGCAAAAGAACACCACTTAGTCTGGTAAATCACTTCTCACCACAGAGGGAATTCAAATGTTTCCTTGGAGTCCAAGAGGCCAAGAGCCTCTCGGCTCTAACCACCAGTGTTGATTAAGAAATGAACTTCCAAGCGAAATTTTAGGGTTTAGACGAACTTATATGGATAGGGTTTAGCATTAAACTCATTCCATAACCTTTGTACATGTGGATTCCACTCTTAAAACAATCTTTATGGGTTTCGATATAGTTTATAGCGAAGTTTAATCTACAAAATAAATCAAGTTAATGATTATTTTAAAAGCCTAGGATCTTATTTCAAAAAATTTCGAAATATATTTCTTTTCCTTAATAAGTAAGGATAGGAATTTAGTTTTTACGCATTTTTCTAGGAATAACTATAATGCTTTTGGTTTATCATACAAATGTGAAAGTAAGCATATTAGGTTTACTTTGCAAATTCTTTGGGTATGATAATGCATAAGGGATGTGTATCCTTAAAACATCTTTTGTTTAGATCAAGTGTAATATAAGCATGATGTACCATAATTAAAATAACAAAGTATAGAACTTAAAGGGCTTTTGGCCCTAAAAAAAGTATGATGTTAACAAGTAAAATTTATAAGGAAGGGAAGTAAGTTGTTTTAGTACCTTCAATTAACCACGATCTAGTTAAGTTACTCTACTCCACACTTATTGCATTTCTATAAACATTAGATAAGTTCTATAGAAGATTTTAATTGTTGTCGAATTTTTTTATTTTGTATCTGAACTGGAAGTATAAACTTTACCTGTAAAAGAACTTGTAAAAAAGAACACCAATTGACTGCATTAGCTCCAATGAGCTAAGTAAGCCTTGGGCATAACCATAAATCCCTTTAGTAAAACAATAAAAACAAACTTTAGTACCTTTCAATCTCTAGTAAGTAAAACAGTCGCTCTCATTACTTTACTTCTCCAGTTCTTTTACTTTATGGATCGATGTTTGATAAAATTGCATTTGAATGATGTTAGTAAAGAATGTAATTGTATAAATTCATAAATTAATTTGTTATAGAATCTAGATTTAGATATTTTACAATGTTAACTATTAGCAGTTAAGTTACCCTCTTAAGCGATGATTTTAAATATTAATTCTCGCAAGATTTTTTTTTAATTTTTTATGAAATTTTGGGAGTTTTACACATGGTATCAGAGCACACGTTCATACAATAGGCATAAATGCGTTGGAGACATTTACCATCATACAGACTCTTTTGGTCAAATTGGCCTAGTTAAACCACTATCCTAAGTATAATTGACATTAATTGACATCAGTGGAGCATTAATTTCCATCATCCAGTCACACCCACACCTTCCTACAGTCAAGGAGGCTAACTTAGCCTTCTCCTACAGTCAAGGAGGCTAATTGGAGCACTCCAGGGGTGATCTGAGTGATATTAATGCACCTAATTGGTAAATGGTGGTTACAATCAGTTCAACCAGTCAGTTAAGGCGCCTCCTGTCATTAAATATATTATTTAATGATTATTTATTATTATTTAATGATCTGGAGACAACAAGGTGCCTCCACCAACTTTTGATGGTCAGTTCAGCTTCAGTTAACCTCATCGGGGTTCATTGAAGTCATGGAGCACTAACACTTGATGGTTGGCTTGCTATGACATGTGTTTGATCTCCTTCAGTTGAGATTCAGTCATTTATTGCACTTCGACTTCAGTCAGGGTTTGGTGAGTCAGTTAGGGTTTTGGTCAAGTGGTTAACTGAGTGTGATTGAATGGCTAAGAGTCAGTTAATCCAGACTCACTCACTGAATTTGAATTGTCTCCTTAGGTATTCAAATTCTTCATGGAGTTAAGATACTGCTTGACATTGGTATTGGAACCATTCATTGTTTATTAAATATACAGAGAGGAAACCAATTCTGGTTCTGATTAACACCAATTCATGAGTATTTGTTAATTATTCTTTGATGATTTTGATTCCTAGTTCCTAGATCACGTGCAAGAATTAATAGAATGAGACTCAACTCACGTAGACAACCAGTAAATAAAATGCATGCATACTGATTTATTATTTTTCTTTTGAAATGTTTTTACCAGAAAATTTTTCTGAACTAGAATTGTAGGTATGGAAGGACTTGAAGAGTATGCAGATGAAGGGTCCCCATTAAATGAACAAAGTAATTCTAGAAAAGAACTGGTTAAGGAAGAAATAACTAACAATTACTCTGAACTATTACAAACCATTAAATAATTAAAAACTAAAATGGCAACAGTTAAAAAAGAGAACGAAAGAATTCTAAGAACTCAAGAGGAGCTGAACCAGATACTGATGGACAAATTCTAGAATGAAGGGAAGGGAAAACAGACAGGATCTGAAAATACGTCATACCAACATAAAAGTAAAAAGTCCAAACATTCTAAAATTTAAAGTAGTTCATCCTCTGAAATTTATGGTGATTCACACAGGAAGAATCGCCAGTACTCTAGCGATAGCAGTGAAGATAATTACCAATCTAGAAAAGGGAAATATAACCCTTATGAGGAAATTTCTGGAGAATTTAAGAAGATAAAACCACCAAATTTCAACGTCGAAACAAAAAAATGGGAGGAATTCGAAGTATGGTTGTTCGGAATGAAGAAGTGTTTCCAAATCTATAACTACTCCATTTAGTTAAAAGCTAGAATGTGGCCATTTACAACTTAATTGGAAAGGAAAATATCTGGTGGCAGGATTTAAAGCGAGTAAAAGGTATAATGGAAAAGAATATTAACTGGAGTACCTTTAAAAAATAATTTAAAAAAAGTTTATGTCATAGAAGTATTATGAAGAGCGAGCTAAAGAGTTCTATGAACTGAAGTCAGGAACTATGAACATGAAGGAATTAAACAATAAATTTTTAAGTTTACTACGTTACATGCCTTACATTGTGGATGAGAAGCCCAAGGTGCAGAGTTTTCTTAGCTGTTTACCTTTTCACATTAAAGATATAATTGAATATGACAATCCTAAAACCCTTGAAGAGGCTACGCGAAAGGCAAATTTCTGCTATGAGCAGAACCAAAAAAGGGAAAACATGCCAAACTGGAAGGTCAAGAGGTCTAATAATTTTGAACATAAAAAGAAGGGTTTCATGCCTAATTAAAATTTTGGGAATAATAATGCAAATAATTTTCCTAATAAGAATTTTCAAGGAAATAAAGGCAACTCACAGCTAAACTCTAATGGGCCTAGAAATAAAGAACCTGCTAATAATCACAACAACTACGTTAAGAATAATGAACATAAAGAACCAATAAAGTATTGGGATTGTAATGGACCTCACTATGCATCAGTTTTCCCTAACATAAAGAAGACCGTCAGCAACATTCATACAGTGCACGAAGAGATGACTATTGGTGACTTAGCAAGGGGGATTCCCAGGCTCAACGCGGCACTGGAAAACAGGCAGGATGATTATTAAACTTCCATGGTGGAAGTAGAAGGTAAGCTGAATCAAACACCCATTTCTATCTTAATTGACCCAGAGGCTAGCCAGAGTTATGCTTCTCCTAGTTTAGTAGAAAAATGCAATTTACCAGTAGAAACGTTTACAAAGTCATGGCTGGTTCAACTAGCTACAGGATCAAAAAGAAAAGTGATTAATTTTGTGAAAGGCTGTACTTTATTTATGAATCAGATTGAAAATTCTGTAAAGTTAAATGTACTTCCGTTAGGTTCTTATGACATGTTAATTGGTATGGACTGGTTAGAATAACATAGAGTAGTTTTGAACTATTTCGATAAAACTTTTACATGCGTAAATAATGAAGGAGAAACAATAACCGTAACAAGAATTCCTAGGAAAATAACAATCAGATAAATTTATGCTTTGCAGTTAAAGAGAGCTGTTCGGAAATGATGTAAAGCTTTTGTTGTAACTGTAACTGATGAAGAATATATTAATAATGAAGATAAACTAAAACTGGAGGATATTCCAATCTTGAGGGGGTATTCAGATGTATTTTTGGAATAAATTCTAGGACGGCCTCTGAAAAGGGAACTAGATTTCACTATTGAGTTGGTACCTGGTGCAGTGCCCAACTCAAAAGATCCTTATCGGATGAATATCTTGGAACTTAACGAATTAAAATCACAATTAAAGGAACTTAGTGATAAAAGGTATCTAAGACCAAGCGTGTTTCCTTGGGGGGAACCTGTCATTTTCGTTAAAAAGAAGGACGGCGCTCTACGCTTATGCATTGATTACCGTCAACTTAATAAAATGACCATTAAGAATAGATACCCATTTCCTCGTATAGATGATTTGTTTGGTCAGCTGCATGGAGCAACAGTCTTTTCAAAGATTGATTTACAATTTGGTTATCATCAAGTCTAGACCAAAGCTGAACATATTTTTAAAACAACTTTTAGGACCATATATGGTCACTATGAGTTTGTTGTCATGCCATTTGGGCTCACTAATGCCTCGGTTGTCTTCATGTGTTTAATGAATAATGTATTGCATAAGTATCTCAATAAATTTGTAGTCATTTTTATTGATGATATTTTAATTTATTCTAAGTATAAAGAAGAACACGAGGAGCATTTAAAAATTGTTTTACAAGTGTTAAGGGAACATTAGCTTTATGCTAAGTTCAGTAAGTGCGACTTCTTTAAAGATAAAATACAATACTTGGGTCATGTAATAACTAAAGAGGGGTTCTCGGTTGATCCAAAAAAGATAAAAGCAATTGAATAAGGGAACATTAGCTTTATGCTAAGTTCAGTAAGTGCGACTTCTTTAAAGATAAAATCCAATACTTGGGTCATGTAATAACTAAAGAGGGGTTCTCGGTTGATCCAAAAAAGATAAAAGCAATTGAAAAATGGCCGGTCCCAAAGGATGTGACTGACATGTGGTCATTCATGGGAATCACTTGTTATTACCAAAGATTCATTGAGGGGTTCTCAATAATCGCAAATCCCATAACTTATTTATAGAAGAAAGGGAAGAAATTTGAATGGAATAAAAAATGTGAAGAAAGTTTTAAGAAATTAAAAACATTATTAACTACTGCACCAATTTTAAGAATTGTTGATCCTAACAAGGACTTTGTTGTATGCACTAATGCATGCAATGATGGTCTTGGTTGGGTCTTAACTTCAGAAGGACACGTAATTGCATAGGAGTCTAGGAAACTTAAGATTCGTGAAAAAATTACGCTACATACGATTTAGAGTTGGTTGCTTTCATACATGCTTTAAAAATGTGGCACCATCGCTTAATCGGAAGAAAATTTATGTTAATGACAGATAATAAGGGTTTAAAATATTTGTTGGGTCAACAAAATTTAAACGCAAGGCAATCTAGGTGGCCACCTTTCCTTAGCGAGTATGATTTCGAGATCCAACATATTAAGGGAAAAGAAAATAAAGTCGCTGATGCTTTAAGTAGAAATGCAAGAATAAATTTTGTGGCAGCAATCAATACTTATAAAACATATTTAGAAGATTAGATGGAGGAAGGAGTAAAATTGGATGAAAATTATCAGAAATTACAAGGTAAAGTGGCAGAAAATTTAACTGAAAGTTGAAGTACAGGGTATAGTCTAAATGATAAAGGATTAATACTTTATAAAAATAGGTTGTATATACCTAATGTACCTAAAATTAAGCTATTGATTTTAAATGAAATGCATAAGACTCCTTACTCAGGACATCCTGGCTATCAAAATACCATAACCATGTTGTAGAAATATTATTTTTGGCTAAATATGAAGAATGAGTTTGCATAATACATTGCTAGGTGCTTTGAATGTCAACAGGTTAAGACTGAACACTAGCATCCAGCCGGTTTATTACAGCCACTACCCATCCCTAGTTGGAAATGGGAAATAATCAGTCTTGATTTTATTACAGGTTTAACTAGAAATCATAATTATAATGATTCAATTATGGTATTCATTGATATGTTGGAGTCATTTACCCAACATGCACACTTATTTGGCCAATTTTGTCCTATTTACCCACTATCCTAAGTTTAAATTAACTTTCTTTGCATCAGATGAGCACACTATGACATCAGCATGAGCTCACCCATGCCCTCCTTCAGTCAAGGAGGCCAACTAATCCTTCTGCTTCAGTCGAAGAGGATAAATGGGCTTCCTCCTTCAAACATGGAGCATTTCTGGGGTGATCTGAGTGTCATAAATGCACCTAATTGCTAATTGATTGTTACAATAAGTTAAAATGAGTTGTGAAGCCTCTTCCATTCATTATTTGATTATTTTTTGTCATTATTTATGAACTGGAGCTAACACATGCGCCTACAACCACTTCTGATGACATGTTTACTTCAGTTAATTCCATCATAGCTACTTGGAGTTATGGATGCACTATATCCCTCAGTTGGACATGCATTTACATGTGATGAGTCACTTTCAGTTAGACTCAGTCATCTATTGCACTCCATTCAGTTAGGACTTAGTGTGAGAGTCAGTTATTGATTAGCTTGGTGGTTAACTATGTGTGCTGACTATGGCTGACATTTAGTTAAGCTACACACATCCATTCAATTTGAATGACCTCTTTGAGTATTCAAATTTTCTTGGAATTCATGCACCTTGCATGACCATTATATTGTATTACTTATTCTTTATTGATTAATACAGAGCTGCTACTCCTATTGCAGCACTATTATTCCATTTTCATGCTTATTTATCTGAAATCTCTTATGAGACTATGTTTTAGTACCTAGATTAATGTGATAGGTTAATATGGTATCAGATCTCACGATGGGACAAATATAATTCTCTTAAAAAACATGGTTTTTGATGGATCTTGCATGAAAAATTGAGCAAAAGCTCAAATTCCAGCACTGCACTAGAAGCCGAAGGTTTACCACTTAATACCCCAAGTTAAGGAATTGTTGATCAAGCTTGCTTGATAAATTATGATGGGTGTGTTGAAAACCTGAAATGGATAGGCTGTTTGACCTTATGGTGATTTTTTTTTGTTTTTGTAGGTACAACTTCAAATGGACTCATCAGTCCCTCTTCTCACCCCATTCACAAGCTATTCATAATGGAAGTTGAAGATGATTGCATCTCTAAAGAGACAAGGTCTCTAAGAGATGTATATTGGACTTGGAAAAGAGTCTTATGAGAATGAGAATGACTAGCTAAATGATGGTGATAGAGCTTTTGGAGCAATATGTCTGGTCCTTTCTCCTAGCTTGCGCTACCTTATTGGTTATGCTGAATACCCAAAGGATCTCTGGAAAAAATTGGATAGAACCTTTGGAAAGAACAATGAGGATCATAATAGCACTTTGGAGATAACATATAGAACCACAAGAGTTCTTTGCTCAAAAGTCTCAGCCTCTACTCTCTCCGATGAAGCTGTTCAAGATGAAGAAGAAGAAAAATCTTCTACACAGTCAATTCGAATTGAAGAAAGTCTCCTTGCAGTGATTCCTTCTCCTGATGCTCCAGAATTTTGTGAGATATCTGATATCTCATCTCCTCATATGGATGAAATATAAGAATACATTTGAATCTCTTATATTTAAGAAAAAAACTGCTGCACTTCCATGCAAACATTCACCAGTGATTTTCCTTTGAATTCGGTGCAAAATTTGCCAGTAATTGCTTCCGAAAGTGAAGAGAAATTTGATTTTTATACCTCTAATGTTGATGCAGGTGTGAAATGTAATACCTTGGATATTTTGGAAAAAAAATCAGATTACAAGAGTGATCAATTTTCTCCCCATGATCTAGATCTTCTAGCAAATTCCAGCAGGATTGCATGCACCAAAATTCAGAATTTTGAAGAAGAAGAAAGCTGTGCATCCACCGTCTCGGTTGACCATACTTTTGGATATGATATGAAACTTATATGATATGATATGATCTTATTTGGATCTGATCTGATATTTCTTGGTTCAAAATTTCAGGTTCATAAACATTCAGTGCTGCTTGTAGTTGTTCTCATCAACGGTGTGAAGAAACAAGTACTGCAAGTCTCCTTTGAAACTGCTGTTGGGGATTTGATTTGATTTCATAGTTTTGGATCTGTTGTGAACCTATTTAGATCTTGTTTAATTTCTGATATGATATTATTTGGTTCAAATTTTGAAATCCAAGAGATTTCAGTTATGCTTGTAGCTACTCTCACCAATTTTGGTGTGAAAAATCAAGTACCGCAAGTCTTCTTCAAAATTGTTGCTGGGGATTTGGTGTTAGTTTCCTCTTATGAGGTTGATGATATTTTATTTTTTGAATAATTATCTATTTATGAAGCTATATTATATTATGGAGCTCAAGCATTTTCTCTCCACAGTCCCAAGGCTTCTCTACCTTTGGTCACATGCTCATCTCCTCACAGAACTAGTAAAGAGGAAGACATTCTGCATCCGCTTGGACACTTGCTCCTAAGAATTGGGGATGATTTTACCACTCATGTTTTTCTGTTCAAGGATTCAACATATCAGTTTCTTGAGTGTTCCACACATGGTTCGAATCCTCAAGCACTTTTGCTCGCTTATCAGTTGATTTCGGTTGCTCAACATGGGTCCAATTTTCTTCCTGCAGCTGTCTATGTTCCCGATTCATTTGAGCACATTATTATTCTTCCAAAGAGGAAGATTCCTCCAAACATATTCATTTAGTTTGAATTCATAGGTTCACATGCATAGTCTCAGGTTGCTGCTGCATAGAAGAACCAAAAATTTCTTGATTTACTGCTTAGTTTGAGGGGGGGTATTTTTCCCATGAGATTTTTCTCGTTTCCTTGGTTATATTAAGAAGTTACATTATTGTACAGGGTGACCTATGGCCTTTTTTTCTGGGGCCTTAGAATTTCATGCATTTTTTTAAACTCCTCCTGAGTATAGATTAAGGGGGGGTGTTGCAGTCATTTACCCAACATGCACACTTATTTGGTCAATTTTGGCCTATTTACCCACTATCCTAAGTTTAATTGACTTACTTGGAATCATATGAGCACACTATGACATCATCATGAGCTCACCCATGCCCTCCTTCAGTCAAGGAGGCCAACTAAGCATTCTCCTTCAGTCGGGGAGGCTAACTAGGCTTCCTCCTTCAAACAAGGAGCATTTCTGGGCTGATCTGAGTGTCATAAATGCACCTAATTGCTAACTAATTGTTACAATCAATTAACCTGAGTTGTGAAGGCACCTCCATTCATTATTTGATTATTTTTTGTCATTATTTATGAACTGGAGCTAACACATGCGCCTACAACCACTTCTAATGACATGTTTACTTCAGTTAACTCCATCAGAGCTAATTGGAGTTATGGATGCGCTACCTCCTTCAGTGGGACATGCGGATACATGTGACGAGTCACTTTCAGTTAGAATCAGTCATCTATTGCACTCCATTTAGTTAGGACTTAGTGTGAGAGTCAGTTATTGATTAGCTTGGTGGTTAACTATGTGTGCTGACTTTGGCTAACATTTAGTTAAGCTACACACATCCATTCAATTCGAATGACCTCTTTGAGTGTATTCGAATTGTCTTGGAATTCATGCACCTTGCATGACCATTGTATTGCATTACTTATTTTTTATTGATTAATACAGATCTGCTACTCCTATTGCAACTCTATTATGCCATTTTCATGCTTAATTGTCTGAAATCTCTTATGAGACTGTGTTTTAGTCCCTATATTACTGTGACAGATTAATATGATAAACTCAATAAAGCAGCTCATTTCATACCAGTAAAGACCACCCACAATGATTCTAATATTGCTGAAATACTTATGAAACAAATATTTCGTTTACATGGGATACCAAAAGTTATTTCTGACAGAGACCCCAAGTTTATGGGAAATTCTGGAAATCTCTATTTAAAGGTTTGAATACTACTTTAAATTTCAGTACATATTTTCATCCCTAGACGAATGGATACACTGAATGGCTAAATCAAATATTGGAAGATATGCTAAGGATGTATGTTAAATAACAACCAGGTAAATGGGAGGATTACTTACACTTGGTTGAGTTTGCTTATAACAACCACTACCAAGTTTCAACAAAATATAGCCCATTTGAAATTCTGTATGGTAGAAAGTGCAATACTCCCTTCTCATGGAGTAACCCAATTGAAAGGTTAGTACTAGGACCTAAGTTATTAAAGGAGATGGATTTAATTGTAAAGCAGGTGCAAGGTAATTTGAAGGTTGCACAAGACAGACAAAAAAGTCAAGCAGATCTTAAACAAACTCAGAAAGAGCTCTAGGTGGGTGAATATGTTTTCATAAAGGTAAGGCCTAAAAATAGTTATTTAAAGTTAAGAAGTTGTGCTAAGTTGGCACCCAGATATTGTGGGCCTTTCGAAATATTGTCAAGAATGGGACATGTGGCATACCAATTGGATTTACCACCAAATTTAAAGGTTCATAATGTTTTTCATATCTTTGGTTTGAAAACATATGTACATGATGATTCTCATGTTATAAATTGGAATGATGTGCAGGTGGAACCTGAAGGAGATTTTCTGGTGGAACTGGATTGTATCCTCGAGAGGAGGGAGATCTTGCTTTGGAATCACACCATTGGATAGGTGAAGGTGCAATGGAAGCACCGTAGTCTAGAAGAAGCAACCTGAGAATTGGATTCATATGTGGGAAACACATGTAATTCTGTTCCAGGGAAGCTCTGAGGATGATGAATAAAATGACAATGAGGACGATGTTATATTTAAGGGTGTGTGTATGTCACATACCTCAAATTACAAAAATATTTTATGTTTGAGAAGACATTATGTTTTAAGTTTATTATAAAGTTTGTAATTATTGACCAAGTGGGGTCAAGGATGATTGTAATTAATTATGCTGAATATTTTATTAGTTAATAAATAAAAGATGAGACAATAACTTAAGGAGGCTGTCAAATGAGTGTCTACTGGCCACTTGGTGGAATAGACTGGGTTGAGAGCAGATTGACACTTGGCAACATCCTCAAACTACTTCTAGCTGTTGTAGGAGGCAACTTCCCTATTTTTCGTGGTCATGTTCCCCAAGAAAGTGGAACAAGAGCAGGTGGATCATGAAGCGAAAAACTGACCCAAAAGACCTAGGAAAAATTATAAACTACCCATTGAATTCAACTGAGGTTGTTCAATGTTTTACTTGTGAAATTTCTGAGTGCAATTTGTGCACAAGATATTCGATGAAGGGGAAGAGCAGAAGATTAGAGTGTGAAAATGATGATTTACTGAACTAGTGCAGCTGTTTTGGATGAGATCTTACTGCTATAGGTAGAAGTATTATTGATGATTACTCTATGGACCTGCAGGGGTTTCATAACCCATTTTCTCACCTATTGCTTTTAACCAGGTGGACCAGTAGACTGGCTCGGGGGTCCTAAGATTTGTAGCTAAGATATCTTCAGGATTTGGTTGGGTGGAACACACTTCTTAGGCTGTTGTCTCCTCTACAAGTTCACAGGTTCTAATTGTTATTTTATTTATCTTATGCATTTATAAGTACTGAAATAAAGGTAGTTAAGGTAGAATTACTGTTATTGTTTGATAAGTTGTTTTCTGAAATGTAGTCAGTAACCAGTTTTTATTTCCAGAATTTACCAATTTAAGTTATTTGAATGAATGAATTAGGGTTTTTGTTACAGGATAGAAGAAAAATTCCTTTTTGTATTTTTCCACACCTTCGAAAATGTAGTACTCTAGTATAGTAGGTGAATTTAAGAGTGATGAATAAATCAAGTTAAGTTGTGTTATATATATAATTTCACTACATGTTAGTAATTATACATATTTATTTATGATCTACTACAGAGTAATATTCTTTCTAAGTGAAGTAACTAAACAAGACAATACCTTAATATAAGTTAAATTAATATACATCATAAATAAATTAAGTAAGTATGCCGAACAGTCAAGAACCTGAAAAGGTTAAGTTATGGTTACCATAATCTAAACAAATTAAAATCTATTTTAAAACCCAAATATAAACACTCAAAATACAACTAAATACTATTCTACTAATTCTGAAGTTTTTCTGCAAAAACCCTAACTAACAGAGTAAATCACTTCTCTGATCTTTTAATAAAGAATCATTTCTAAGTTCAGGACTACTTCACTCCTTTCCCTTTCTTGGCCTAAACCCTTTGGATAGTTTTCCTTTGACAAACAATGTTGTCTTTTTCTTATCAGTAAAATTATTGTTTTAACCAGATTAAAAACTAAATACAATAAAAATTTTTTACAGAGTAAATAACACACATAGTCTATCTTTAAAAATTTAATTTAACTCTTTTGCAACAGTTTCACAAATCAAATTATCACATAACAATTTTTGGCCTAATGGCTTAACCCAAGTATCTCTTTTTATATTTTTGGTTTTATTAACATTTAAAAAAAAAGAATATATATAAAAGAATCAACTCCCTTAATAATTTTCTTTTCCTGTAAACAACTATTATAATAATGAATAGGTTTATTTTAAAAGAAAATATTTACCAATAAAAACCCTAATTAAAAATGATAATTTAATCTATTTCTTGTATGTTAGAGTTATTCACAATATAAGGCCTTTTCGCGCATTTGACTTCGTAACACTAACCGAAACCCTATTACTGTTTCATATCCCATTTTTGAGTCGTAAGATAAGAGTTAAAAACAAAACCATTTTTTTACCTTCTCTTCAAAAATAACGGGCCAAGCTATTTTTATTTCTTAAACTACGACTTGAAAACAAATTTAGAACCTAACCTAAACTGTTAAAAACCTAACATGACAAAATTATAACCTTACGACCTTTACAAGTAATTAAGAAATCAAACATTGTCACAGCCAAGAGAATTTCATCTCTGCTAGACTTCATCCTTATGCCCTCATTTTTAGATCCTTATTCATCACCAAAGGGAGGAATCTCAGGTTATAAGCCGAGGCTTACCGGTTAACATGTGCAGTGGAGGGCCACTCAAACCTGTAGCTATACATTTTTTTTTTCTTCCATCCTCATCCATGGGTCGACCAGTCCTCACCATAGTCACCTCTACACACAACAACGATAGTAAATCGTCATTAAATTATTTCTTTTTATAGAGTTTTTTTTTCAAGAAAATTGAAAAATTACTAAAAGAATTTAAGAAGAAAACAAGCTTACCCAAAATTTTTACTTGGAAGCTCACGACCGCGTAAAGTTCCTCCATGAAACCCCCATTTTCGACTGTGCTAAGTTATTGCTTAGGTAACCGTAGCTCAAGCAACCAAACTGCAAGCAAACTTATTTTTCGGACTGGGTTGAGATGGGAAAATATGAAAGCTGTGAATGCCACAATGGAGGCCGAGCAGCCAATAAACACAATCTTTGTTAGTAATCAGCTGAACTTTTCCCACAACGATTCTAGCAAGGCAAAAGAACACCACTCAGTTTGGAAAATCACTTCTCACCACAGAGGGAATTCAGATGTTGCCTTGGAGGCCAAGAGGACAATAGCCTCTCAGCTCTAACCACTAGTGTCGATTAAGAAATGAACTTCCAAGAGAAATTTTAGGGTTTAGACAAACTTTAATGGATAGGGTTTAGCATTAAACTCATTCCGTAACCTTTGTACACGAGGATTCCACTCTTAAAACAATCTTTGTGGGTTTCGAAATAGTGTATAACGAAGTTTAACCTACAAAATAAATCATGTTAATGTTTAGTTTTTATATTTTAAAAAGCTAGGATCTTATTGCAAAAAATTTCATAGTATATTTCTTTTCCTTAATAAGTAAGGATAGGAATTTAGTTTTTATGCATTTTTCTAGGAATACCTATACTGCATTTGGTTTATCATACAAATGTGAAAGTAAGCATATTAGGTTTACTTTGCAAATTCTTTGGGTATGATAATGCATAAGGGACGTGTATCCTTAAAACATCTTATGTTTAGATCAAGTGTAATATAAGCATGATGTACCATAATTAAAATAACAAAGTATAGAACTTAAAGGGTTTTTGGCCCTAAAAGCAGTATGATATTCACAAGTAAAATTTATATGGAAGGGAAGTAAGTTGTTTTAGTTCCTTAAAATAACCACGAGATAGTTGAGTTACTCTACTCCACACTTATTGCATTTCTATAAATACTAGATAAGTTCTATAGAAGATTTTAATTGCTGTCGAATTTTTTTATTTTGTATCTGAATTGGAAGTATAAACCTTACTTGTAAAAGAACCTGTAAAAAGAACACCAATTGACTGCATTAGCTACAATGAGCTAAGTAAGCCTCGGGCATAACCAGAATTCCCTTCAGTAAAACAATAAAAACAAACTTCAGTACCTTTCAGTCTCTAGTACGTAAAATAGGTTCTCTCATTACTTTACTTCTCCAGTTCTTTTACTTTATGGATTGATCTTTGATGAAATTGCATTTGAATGATGTTAGTAAAGAATTAATTGTATAAATTCATAAATGAATTTGTTATAGAATCTAGATTTATATATTTTACAATGTTAACTGTTAGCAGTTAAGTTGTTGAATTTTCATATGCTTAGCTAAGACATTAGTATATCATTTCATTTTTCATAACAAAAGCATATAAATAGGATTACTGAAAGAAACAGTATCACAAGAACAACACAGATTTATCCTGGGAAAACCCTAAAGGGAAAAACCCAGCAAAATCTTCCTCAATATAGATGCCCCAAAAAGGTAAAAAGGTAAAACCAACAAGGAGATCAAAAACCTGATCCTCCTCCTTCTCCAGCTACTTCTCTCCTCCACAAGTGCGCTACTCAAGTGAGAGTGTGTGTTACAAATGAGGAGCACTACACCTCTATTTATATTCAGTCGTTCACTTAAGTTAACTCATTTGTCATGTAGGCTCGAGTTAATCATGTAGGCTCGAGTTACACATGTAGGCTCAAGTAACCACATTGGGGTGCTAATGACCCACCTTTACAATTAGAGGGGACTGCCTCATGACTCTTATTAGTTCTTCCGATTAGGAGCATCGGGGTACAAAGTAATACAAGTGGTTCTCCCGGTAGGACCATTGGGGACCACAAAGAAATACATATAGAATATTCTTCGAAGTTACAATATTTCAACACTCCCCCTTAACGAGAAGGGTATTCTATAACAACATCAACAACAACAATAATAGGAGAGAGATATAGGACATCATCAACATCATCAGGGTGATACATCTATAAATCATTGGAATCTTTTCAACATCATGTAGTCTTCATCTTCAATCTTTAGTCTTCAGCATCATCAGTACTTTGACCGCTTCGATCACCAACATCTTCAGCATCTTGAATCTTCAATCAGCAGCAACATCTTCAGCACTTTGACCTTTCGATCAGCAACACCTTCAGCACTTTGACCTTTCAATCAGCAACATCATCTTCAACACTTTGACCTTTCGATTAACAACATCATCTTCAACACTTTGACCTTTCGATCAACAACATATTCTTCAGCACTTTGGCCTTTCGATCAGCAATAACATCATCATCATACTCTGATCTTTCGATCAGAAACATCATCATGAAAACATCATCATCATCATCATCAAAATATCATCATCATCATACTCTAATCTTTCAATTAGAATCATCATTATCATCAGCCTCTGATCTTTCGATCAGAAACATCATCAACCGAACATCATCATACTCTAACATCAACTCATCATCATATTCTGATCTGTCATCATCATCATACTTTGATAATACGACATCATCATCATCAGGATCTCATCATCATCACATTCTGATCTTTCGATCAGAAACATCATCATCATCATCACATTCTGATCTTTCGATCAGAAAACATCATCATCATCAGCAACATCATAATCATAAGCAACTTCTGATCTTCCGATTAGAAAACATCATCATCATCATATTATGATCTTTCGATTAGAGAACATCATCATCATCAGCGACAACATCATCATTATATTCTAATCTTTTAATCAGAGAACATCATCATCATCAGCAACTTCTGATCTTTCGATCAGAGAAACATCATCATTATCATATTCTGATCTTTCGATTAGAGAACATCATCATCATCAGCAACAACATCATCATCATATTCTAATTAGAGAACATCATCATCATCGGCAACTTCTGATCTTTCGATCAGAGAACATCATCATCATCAGCAACATCTGATCTTTCGATCAGTACGTCATCATCATCATCAGCGACAACTTGCAATCCACAACTCAAAGACAAAAAGTATTTAGATCACTTTTGGACTTAAAGTCCAGGGATGATACAATCCCACCACATTCTCGACAACCGAAGTTACCGGATTGATTACAGGAGAATCGGTCCCTATCACTTTAGGACTAAGTCCAAGGACGATGCAATCCTACCACATTCTCGAGGACCGAAGCCACCGGATTTATTACGGGAGAATAAATCCCTATCACTTTATGACTATGTCCAAGGATGATGCAATCCTACTACATTCTCGAGGACCGAAGCCACTGGATTGATTACAGGAGAATCAGTCCCTATCACTTTAGGACTATGTCCAAGGATGATGCAATCCTACCACATTCTCGAGGAACGAAGTCACCAGATCTATTATGGACAGATGTCTCAGGATGATACAATCCCTCTTCATTCTCGAAGACCGAGTTCTTCGGATCACTTTAGGGAAAGTGCCGAGGGATGATACAATCCCACCACGTTCTCAAGGACCAAGGTCATTGGATCTATTGTGGATAGATGTCCCGGGATGATACAATCCTCCTTCATTCTCGAGGACCGAGGTCTCCGGATCACTTTAGGGAAAATTCCCAGGGATGATACAATCCCACTGCAACATCACTACTCCCCCTTTCGAGGAAGGTCTTTCCAAACAACACCAAGCTTGTCTCGAAAGTGTTCGAACTCTACTCGAGGCAGAGGCTTCGTCAGTACATAATCATCCAAACCATCATCATCTACATCTTCAGTATGTGAATATGAAATATGAAATCACCATCATCTACATCTATAGTATGTAAATACTGAAATATCATCTATATCTTCAGTATGGGAATACTGAAATCATCATCATTTATATATTTAGTATGGGAATACTGAAATCATCATCATCTATATCTTCAGTATGGGAATACTGAAACATCATCATCTCTATATTCAGTATAGAAATACTGAATCACCATCATTTGCATCTACAATATCATCATTTGCATCTTATCTTGTATGTAGAAATACTAGATTTCTATGTGTTACGTCGGAACATAGGGTTCTTTGTCATCACAACTATGGTTATCACATAGAATCATTGTAGTATCCATATTCAGGTCAAAGAGACCTGATATCAGCTTCTGAAGCCATATGTATTCACAACTTAGTAGAGCAATTTGCTATGTATTCTGCTTCAACAGTGCTAAGAGAAACACTGGACTATTTCCCGCTAAACCATGAACTCATAGCAGACCTCAAACAAAAGCATCTACCTGATGTACTTTTCCTGTATGAGATACTTCCAGCCCAATCTGCATCTGTGTAGCCATACAATCTATACTCATGGCTACCATCATAGTATAGACCAAAGTCTATAGTCCCTTTCATATATCTCACACATGTTTTGCAGCTACTAGGTGAACCCGTCTTGGTTGAACAAGATATTGACTTAAGGTGTTTACAACAAAACAAATGTCTGGTCTGGTATTTGTCAAGTACATCAATGACCCAATGATCTGTCTGTAGTGAGTCACATCCACTAACTCTGATGAGTCATCAGCTAACAACTTCAGGTTGGAGTCCATGGGTGTGGCCATGGCTTTGCATTCCAACATATTGAATCTCTTCAATATCTCTACCGCATACTTTCCCTGGTTGAGAAAGATTCCTTCTGAACTTTGCCATACTTCCAAACCTATGAAATAATGCATTAATCCAAGGTCTTTCATCTCAAATTCTTCTGCTAGTTTCTTCTTGCTTTCCATGATTTATTTCTCATTCCGTGTCAAGAATAAGTCATCCACATATAATAACAGGATGACAGGTTCATCTTCTACAACCTTGTAGTAAAGGTTAGGATCGACTTTACTCTTGGCAAGGCCCGTGCTCGTCAGGAAACTATCTATTCTTCCATACCAAGCTCTGGGATCTTGCTTCAAGCCATAGAGGGCCTTCTTCAACTTGCATATGTGAGTCCATATGTCTTCAACTTCAAATCCTTGTGACTATTTGATGTAAAACTCTTCCGCAATCATTCCATTAAGGAAGTCTTGTCTTTACTTCATCATGGAATAAATTACCATGATAGTTCTAAAGGAAGTGTACCTTACTTCCAGGAGTAAGTGTCTCTTCAGAATTAATTCCCTCTTTCTGATAGAAACCTCTAGCCACAAGTCTTTCCTTACTTCTATCATCAACATATTTTATCTTGCAAATCCATTTGGAAGATACCACATTCTTGCTTTCTGGTTTGAGTACTATATCCAAACATCATTATAGTATTCTTTCATCATAACATCTTCCATGAGTTCATCTTGTCAGGTCATCAACATATCCTAGTCTTTTGCATTCAACCTTGAAAGTTGGAACCCACTTTACTCTTGGCAAAGTCTCAATCCATCACGAAGCTACCCATCATGTCGTACCATGTTGAACTCAGATATATTCTATAGTCACTCCCCCTGAAGTGGAGTATCATCTTCCCTCTTCATTCTGTATAGGTGGTTCTATGCTTGATATATACTGGTCAATAGAGTATGTCATGCCATAGTCTATTCTTTCTGAGGCAAATCACGAACCTTGCTTTGTACACTTGTTCTTGTGGATCCATATGGAGGATACTATGTACTTCCCTTTATGTCTTGAAATCATATCGTATACATCATTCCCCATGATCAACTGTTATTCTTTGATCATAGCTTCTTTCATAGCATTCTTTTCTTCATATTGAGTTATCTCTCGTACCCATGGTGGTCTTCATCCTTCGAGGTGGATATACCGCTCTCTGAAGCTCTTTCTTCTGTCATGGTGTCTCTAACCCTGGGAGCTTCGGATTTTATTGCAGTAAATCTTGAATTGTCATCACTTGTTCTTTAGAACAAGTCTCATTCTTCTTGTAGGAGGTTGTACAGGACCTTCCGTACAATTCAAATGCACCAGCTGCATGGTTAGAACTATTTCATAAAACATATGCATAACGACAAATTCTTATGCATCATGCAATTGTTTAGCCAATACAACATTCATCCATATCTCACATAAACTTTCTAGATGCCTTCCATCTCTATCATGACATTATTGAGATTGTGCACTAATCCAATATGTCATCAAGGCGGCTTCATTCTATATAAGTAGCAATGGAGAGCACCATGAGCTACTTACCCGTTACATGCATATTAGTAGGATACAGTCATTAATGAAAACAATCTATCATGCATAACACATCAACTGAATAATATCAAATGTATAACAAAACAATATCATGAAGTGACAATTGAATACTTATCTTTTATTTGTTTCATGGGTAAAATCCATCTTGATCATTCTGCTTCATCATCTTCTTCATTCATGACATCATCATTTATTATTTAAATGATAAGAGCTTGTTCAAGAATTGAGTTCTTCACATTCCTCATCGCTTGAGGGATCTTCTTTGAATGGTGAGAGCTTGAACTTCAATTGCTCCCATATTCTTCTTCTCTTCTTATGAGTCGAGCTTCTTCTTCTTCCTGAAGGCAACTAAAAGTAATCACTTCCTTCTGGCATACATTCTTTGCATGAATGAATCCCATGATCTTGGGAGACCATTCAAGGTGGCTATCACCACTTCTACATTCTCTGCTTCTTCTTCTACTACTTCAAGATGTTCTGCATTCTGGATCTTCACATTCTTCAACTGTTTTCCATCTTCTGATTTATGTTCTTATCTTCAAATATCTTGATCAAGGAATCAAACATCTTCAGTGTCTTTAGGGACGACACTTGTGGTACAATTTGATCCATGATTGAATCAATAATGATCTTCTTGGCCTTGATCAAGTTCTTCTTGTGTAAGGCTTTGAGCCTCATCTCCATATGGAGCTGGGGCCTCTCTACTCATGTAGGTGTCCAATTCATTTTCTTCAGAGAGATCAAATACTTCCATGCTTGGAAGTTGTCAACTTCACCAACCTTATCAACAAGCTGATGTGATATATCACTTTGAAATGAGAACCTCAAATTCAAATAGCAAAAGATTAGATCTTACCGATTTGAGGTGTTCGTCCTGCTTTCGGAGCTGGCTGATCTAGGGTTTGTCAGAGAAACCCTAATTTTTAAAACTTGGAATCTTTTAGATATGATTAGATAGAAATATATATCTCTTCAAATGGATCTGTCCAATGTACTCCTTTTCTGAAAAGAATGGAGGAAAGCTCTCGGAATAGGAAGCCCTAGTTTTCCAATTTCTTCTGCAGAAATTCCTGTCACTGCTTCTGTTATATCTCCGAAATTACAGCTCTTATATGTCTAAAATTTCGCACTGGGGTAACCTAGCATGTCCCATATCCAACACCACATGTTTCATCAGAATTGGTTTCACCAATTTTGATTTATGATCATTTTCCTAAGGTGACCTGTTTCAGGACTGTTCAGAATAACAAAGTTGTACAGACTGCCATGTGTCACTGTTTCATATTATAGTTATGAAATTAGGACCACAGAAAGTACAGTCTGTGCTATTTCTGGAACATCTTCAGGAATTTAATTTGGACCTCTGTATCCCACGCTATAGCAATTTTCCCCAGGTGTCTTGTTTAGGGATGAATTATGGAGGAGGCTGGAACCCTAACTTTGACGGATCATATCTCCCGGAATATAGAGAATCTGAGGCTGAATTTTGGACATAGTGTACATCAGGATTTTGTCTTTGGCCTCTGCAATTTTACACCCTTGATCCTTTTCTAATCTTGGTATATAGCGAATGTACCCAAACGTAGCAGTTTTAGTATTTAGGGTTTTCCTAGCTCGGGGTCAAACTAGGGTTTGACTTTCCCGGAGATTCACCCAACCAAAAATCTTGATCTAGGTCTCTAAAATTCGATTTTGATGAGGATATAAGTCCTATGCTAGGCTCACTCAAAAATTCCTCTTCAGTAAGAAGCCCTAATTTCCCGCACCGAAAACTGAAAATGCTCGGAATCGAATTCCACTTCGACAGAAAGATGCTCCCTTCAATGGAGAGTCAGCCTAGCCTTCTTTTGCTGATTTATTGTGGAGAGAGAACCAAAAAGTAAGAAGCCCTAGCTTCTATATCTTGTGAAAGTTTTCCTATTCAGGTTAGCTCTGATACCATGTTGAATTTTCAATGCTTAGCCAAGACATCAGTATATCATTTCATTTTTCATAACAAAAGCATATAAACAGGATCATTGAAAGAAACAGTATCACAAGAACAACACAGATTTATCGTAGGAAAATCCTAAAGGGAAAAACCCAGCAAAATCTTCCTCAATATAGATGCCCCAAAAAGGTAAAAAGGTAAAACCAACAAGGAGATCAAAAACCTGATCCTCCTCCTTCTCCAGCTACTTCTCTCCTCCACAAGTGTGCTACTCAAGTGAGAGTGTGTGTTACAAATGAGGAGCACTACACCTCTATTTATATTCATCCGTTCACTTAAGTTAACTCATCTATCATGTAGGATCGAGTTAATGATGTAGGCTCGAGTTACACATGTAGGCTCAAGTAACCACACTGGGGTGCTAATGACCCACCTTTACAATTAGAGGGGACTGCCTCATGACTCTTATTAGTTCTTCCGATTAGGAGCATCGGGGTACAAAGTAATACAAGTGGTTCTCCCAGTAGGACCATCGGGGACCACAAAGAAATACATATAGAATATTCTTCGAAGTTACAATATTTCAACATAAGTTACCCCCTTAAAATATTGATTGTCGCAAGAATTTTCTTTTAAATTTTTATGAAATTTTTGGAGTTTTATGGAAAGGAGTTTTTATTTGCTTGATGTATGATTATCCTAAAAGACTGTCATTTATTGCTGCAATAGGACTGAAAGTTCATCTTCATTTCTAGAACTACCTATATCTCTCTCTCATAGGTATGTCCATTGTTTCGTTAGTGACTTATCTCCTAAGAGACAAAGTATGATCATAATATATAGAGGAGCATATAAAGGAGGCTCTAAACCACATTGTTTTCTCCTTTACATATGCTAGTTTAACTTGTTCATTAATTTATTACTACTGTTGTTATTCATTGTCCTTGGATGCTTCAACTTTAACACAAAGACCTTTG
Source organism: Pseudotsuga menziesii (assembly GCA_001517045.1). Classification (NCBI taxonomy): domain Eukaryota; kingdom Viridiplantae; phylum Streptophyta; class Pinopsida; order Pinales; family Pinaceae; genus Pseudotsuga; species Pseudotsuga menziesii. The sequence continues at coordinate 193,943 of LPNX010630596.1, forward strand.
GGAGTGTTAAGTTGAAAGAAATGAAAATTAAGTTATATATGTTACCACCTTATTTTCTCCTTTACGTATGCTAGTTTAACTTGTTCATTAATTTATTACTACTGCTGTTATTTATATTCCTTTGATGCTTCAAATTTAACAGAGGGACCTTTGGGAGTGTTAAGTTGAAAGACATGAAAATTATGTTATATATGTTACCACATTATTTTCTCCTTTATGTTTTCTAGTTTAACTTGTTCATTAATTTATTACTACTATTGTTATTTATTGTCCTTGGATGCTTCAACTTTAACACAAGGACCTTTAGGAGTGTTAAGTTGAAAGAAATGAAAATTATGTTATATATGTTATATTGCGGTCACTCGAATTGATTCATAGTTTGAACCTTCCTTAAACAGTGATGATAAAAATTATTGTTATTGTACATAATAACTATGGACTATATACCTTGAGAAAGAATATGAAACTTTGACCCTTGGTCTTGTGGGATAAAGGGTTGTTTCCCCAAATTGATTGTACACCTTGATCTTGTGGGTAAAAGGGTTATTTCCCCACCTTGATGGTACACCTTAGTCTTGTCGGTGAAAGGGTTGTATTCCCACTTTGTTATGACCACTCTTATTGACCTTTGATCTTGTGTTGAACCTTGTTGGTCCTTATGCTAGCACCTCCCTCTCCTAGTGTAGTACCTTGACCCTTTTGTCATGATGAATTGCCATTCAAATTTGTTAACTTGTTCCGGGATAGAATGGAATTACACTACCTTCACTTCAGTGTTTTCAAAAAATCCTACCCACCTATCTAATTAAGAACTACACCTAGTGTCCCTATACCACTTATTTCATGAATATTTTTGGGGGATATTATGTTGTTATTATGGTCCTTTCTAGAAAGGGTCATTAACAAGTATTATTAGAGACAACACAATGCACCTAGGATTCAAGAACAAGAATAGAAAACCTACAGCTACTAAGAAATTTGTATACAATATACATTTGGTGTATATTGAAGGAAATACTTAATACAACCCGTCAAAGTTGTTAGAAGTTAGAAATTTTACAAACAAAGGGAAAAAATATGAGAATTAACAAATCAAAGGAAGCATTATAGAAAACATCCAAAGGGAAATTGGGCATTGCAAAAGTAAAAGTTGATAAGTTGGAAACTAAATTCAAACTCTTTTGTATTAAAATTATCCTTAAGGGAATGACTTTAGGAGCTCTATCATCATTTTTAAGGAGAGAAACCTTTGTTAACATTTAAAATGTAGAATGCTATTTCCTTCTACAAAATTTCAAAATTTCTTGTGATTATAACCAAAGGAAATGATTTCCAAACGACAAAGTGCGTTTCTTGACCACAAAATCTTTAATGACATAACATTTTCCACTAGTATTGTTATTACCTTTTCTTTATGATGCTTTCTTCACATTCTAGTAGCAGAAATCATATATCTATCTATCTATCTATCTATCTATCTATCTATCTATATATATATATATATATATATATATGATTTCTGCTACTAGAATGTGAAGAAAGCATTCTACTATATATATATAGTAGAATTCATTAAGAAATGACGACAGGTATATATATACATAGTATTGTTATTACCTTTTCCTTATGATGCTTTCTTCACGTTCTAGTAGCAGAAATCATATATATATATATATATGTCGTCATTTCTTAATGAATTCTACTATGCATATATTCTTAATGACGACAGGTATATATATATATATATATATATATAGTAGAATTCTTTAAGAAATGACGACAGGAAATTCTTAACATGTTTTATTACCAAATTTCCTATTCCATTATGTAAATATTTTTGTTGTTTTCAATGTGCAGGTATTGTGTGAAGCAGATAGCTCAAATTGTGTATATTTTATAGATTCTGGAGTTTTTCAATCTACTAAAAGGCACATATTTTTCCATTACACTCTTGACGACTAGTTAAATATGGGTGAATAAGATTTCAAGTGTACATGTGTTGTACTTGTATAGGAACTTCATCCGTGGAAGGTATGCATAGAGTATGGCTTGTGTGTATCATGTTTTCCAGATTTCTATCCATCACTTTGCTTTTGGCTAAGTTCCCCTTCTTTTGAGAAAATTATTGGTTGAGACGTAGTTAATGAAAAGATGTTGCAAGGGAATGATTTATCGTGTTATAGGATATGACTAGGAATCTTCCAAATTTCCATTCAGTAGAGCATGGGGATGATGAAGAAACTACTCGTAATGGTTTGGGATTTGAAAATTGGCCATGGAATAATGTAGTTTCAATGGTTGAAGTTGCTCTTGAGTGGTTGAACTTTAGATAAATTCTGTTCCTTTCAAAGACATTATGATCGACAGATAAACATGTCAAAAATACATTTAATCAGGATTCTTACAGGAAAAGATCATTGGGTGTGATATCAATTGTTCTACATGCCCTTTCAAGTATATTTGAGAAAATTCTACCACTTGAAGGCATAGGATTTTGTTCAAGTGACAAATACTTGTGTTTTAGAAAATGGATACTTGTATTTGTTCCCCAAGTGGGCCTGAAGCTTATTGAAACCATACTTCTACACTTTTCAGAAATGAAAGTAGAGAAAATAATATCATTGAGTGAAACAACGTTATCAACTTTAAGTTTCTTTCATGGTATAATTCAGATCGTTACTTTGGTTGACAATGTTATGAATTTTTTGAAAAGAAAGAATCATGTTGTTCCTTCTACTGATGAGGACATTTCAGAATTTGAGAAAATACTTAAACATGGATTAGTGGTATCATCTCAAAATCAGTTGCATTAAACATGTTTATGGATCTTGTGTCTTCAGAGTGGCACCTTGTGCAGTCCAGTGAAGTGAAAGATAGATGTGTTCATGCTCTTGGTATAGGAATAGGATGGGGTGCTACCAATGGTGGATTTTGGTAGGGAAAATTGCTTTTAGATCAAGAAAATGCTACAGTAACGACCACCTTACTTGAAATTTTTCCAATTGTCCTTGACAAAGATGTTTTTGACCTAGAAAAGCTCAATTTACAAAGTGATGGGATAGATGCATTTACTTTAAATACTATAAAAAAAATAATGTTGCCTTAAAAGTATTGTCCTAATTTTGGGTCCTAAAGATATGCTTACTATAGAAAAAATCTTGAATATCTTTCTCACAACTCTTGTTTTGGAGTTCCTAAGTATCTTTGTGCATAAAGTCTCAAGTAAAGAAACAAATAAAGGCATTGCCATTAATATTGGAGACATTTATCAAGCTGACTAGGATATATTTAGTAAATTTTTACTATTACACTTTAAAAGTCGATGGTTGAGGAAGAAGAGGGAAATTCCTAAAAATAGTGAGATAAAAAAGGAATCTAAAACTCTTTTTTCCAGTCAAAATTCCCATAAAGGCCCCCTCTTGGTACAATATGTGAAGAAAACAAAGAAATTTGGAGGACACATGTGAATGAACATTCACTGGGAATCGAATGGGCACACCAAATATTTTCAGTTCCTATGCAGTGGTTATTGATCCTGTTATCATCTTCTATTCTTGAACAACAGTCGAAAATTTCAGTCAATAATGTACTTCTAGATAACATTAAATCAATTGACAGAGTGTTTAATATTGTAAGAAGTGGTATTTTCTTTTTTCTTGGCTTGGAAGCTATATTCTCCTCTTGTAATAGCTTCCAACATTCTCCCATTTTATGCATACAATTGGTTAAAAAATCCATATCTTATCCATGGTTTTTGTTGATGGAGGTGATATGTTTTTAGAAACTCCAGTCATAGATTTGCTGGGAGAGATTCAAGACTTGTATGGATAGGTAGAGTGGTACAAATAACATTTTGATGTCTCAAAGGAGCAAAAGTGAAAATTCACTAACTCCCTAGGATTGCAAATATCTAGTTGTATATCAAAAGGATGGGGTAAAATATGTGGAGGGTTTCACTTTTTCCACTCTGAACTTTGAGAGGGACATTGATGATAGATACCAAAAATTTATAGATACTCATGGAGGGTTTCACTCTTCCCACTCTGAACTTTGAGAGGGACATTGATGATAGATACCAAACATTTATAGATACTCTCATTCAGCATTTTGCAGCTACATCCTTTGGTGAAGTGGTTTATGGGCGTCAGGTGACAATTTACTTGTGCATGGATGTTGAAGCTTCAATCAGACTGGCAACGTGGAATGCATTGGCCAGTGATCATATTATGGAGATGTTATGTTGAACAATGCTTTGCTCATCCCAAAGGATTTATTTTTCCTCCTAAGGTAGGTTTTAAAAGTAATGTTGGGGAGTTTTGTTTGCATAATGTGGCTATTTATGTTTATGGATGAAAATCTGTACTGAAAATCATTCTTTTTAAGTAGGTGACCTTCTTGTTTGGTCATGTTCTGCTTTAGACATTACAGACACACTGTAACAAATATGGTTGTTGGGAATATGTCCTTAAATTTACTTGAATATAATATGTTTAAACTATATCAATATTTTGATATTTTTATAGGGCATAAGAAATATAGGCACCGACAATAATCCGTATTTATTTTGGTTAGAAATTTTTTGAACGTCTTTGTTGTATTTTTTTTGACATGGTGTATATCATATGGCCTAAAATAGATCCTTAGGATATTGGTATGGACATGGTTTTTAATACCTGATCCATATATGTTTTATGTTTTGATTTTTTTTAGATGGTAATGATTATTGATATGTGTGACAGACAAAGTTGAGTCAATAATAATTATACAATCTAGACATGCAACGCTAGAGTTTTAATAACTTGACTTTTCAGGATAGTAGATGGGAATGTCTAAATATGGTTAATATATGTTAAAACTTTATAGACACAATTTAGTGTAAATACATTGCATCAAGAAGGCATTGGAGAAAAACCTTGACAAAAGAAAATAGTAAACATTTAAATAAGAAATAGGGCAAATTGTTGAATAAATATATTTGCATTAGTGAAGGTTAACCTACCTTAAAGTAGGCCATTGTCATACTTTGACCCGCATGCATTTATTTCAAAGTCACCCCTGTATATTACTAGGATAACCTTACTTATTAGGGTTATTGATCCTAGGTGGCTACCTTTTCTTCTATCATGTCCAACCTTCTCTCTCAATTAGTGCACACTAACTTTCCTTCACTTTGAGAGAAATTTGAAAACTACAAGGATTTTGAATGGGAACTTTCAATGGCTATGAATTTCACATATAACATGGAAATGTCATATGACCCACAATTTTTGGGTCTTGTTATAATATCTATGCATTGGCATAGACAAATTCAATTTTGGTTTATCTATTGTAAGATACAACCTTATGTACACTCTTATCACTTATAGTATGTAGGTCCATTTTTATGGACAACTAAGAAGCTCTCCTGGTTCTTCTTCCTTAACTATTGAACATTTATCTACTTCACCTATTATACTTGTACTTGTACTTGTTGTATTAGTCATTTTTGAAGCTTGTATGGTTTCGTACTTGTTGTATAATATAGATATCTTGTTTGATTGGCACATGCAACTTCTGTACATCTCTTTTGTTGCAATGTTTCTTGAAATTATAACCCTGACATGTCTAAAAAGTGTTGTGCATTAATTACCACTCTAACATAAAGCTTTATTGTACTTATTTTCCCACTTTCTTCTTACTGGGGGAAAGCTTGGTGTATTGGATGAAATTGAGGAGCAATGGGAACTCCAAATGGTATCATATCTAGGAAACAACGATTGCCTGAGGTAAATTTCATGGAAATTATGGATGTTATTGGTGTCAAGGAACAAGATGACAATATCTATCATTGATTTTCCATTGCTTTAGGTTTTAGATACCATGTATTTTTTTCCACTGAGATGACCCTTCATGTGTGCTATGTGAAAATTGGAGAATGAATTTGATTTTGTGGATAGGGTTATATTAACTTGCTACAATTTGAGTTGTTTGCATCACCCCAAAAATAACACAAGTTCCTACAAGGTAAGGATGATGTTAATTTCTCATAATAAGTTTTATTTTTCTCTATCCTTAATCATGTGTTAATGTATTTACATAAGACAATTTTTCTGAAAGGTTATTTTTCTCTTTATTTATGAAATTGCAATTTCTTCCACTTATCTCAAACTCCAACACACCCATGTTGATCAATAATTGGGAAAACCCTTCCTTTTGAGAAACATTATGTCCCTACTTTTACCTTTGATTTTATTTATTTGGTCGAGAAAACCTCTTTTGATTGGATATAACAAAAGAACATGTGCAATATCAACTTTACTAATCGAGGCTTTATCTATGATGTCACAATCATGGGATAATATCTATTATGTCAAGGTCACCTAGGAAATGCACTAAGTTGGTAGCATCCACAAACTGTGTTAGCACAGTGACCACCAATAACACCACCTCCCCATTAGAATGGAACCAATGTTTTGTTTCCTTAATGTGATTTCATACCTAGTTGGATTACTATGGGGAGCATGCCTGTATGGTTTTGAACCTTGGACATCAAAATGGCAAGTGCCCCAACTTGATGCTAGACCACAGCTTGATGAACCATTCTGGCCCTATGTTTAATATATAAATTTTCAATGTTTAAAATATTAATAACAAATTCTTTTTCAAATGTGTCATTATCTTTTTGTTCTTGCTTCCTTTTGGGGGCTTCTTACTATCACATTTTTGGCTCAGTTTTTTAGTTCATGTAAAATTTTCAAATGTTTTCAGGCTTTATACATTGTTACTGACATGTTGGTATGTAAATGAAAATAAGGAAAGTGTACGAGGCAGTATTCCAAATTCTTAAAGAGAACAAATCCTTGGAGTTAACAATGATGAGCCATGAATTGTTGCTTGAACTCAAAAAGGTGTATAAGTTTTTGGACACGTTTCTTGTATTATATATTTAGTGAGGATTTCTTGCAAGAATTATGCTTATTGATGTCTTGGATTTTTTTTTTAACTGCAGTTCTTTCCACTAGTTATTGTTGCTAAAATGACAGGGTCTTCATCAAATGTCATGGAAGTTCAACTTGTCATTAATTCACATGCATCCAATTATTTATTGCTACTTACATATGTTGTAAATTTGTCCATTGTCTCATTGCATGCCAAAGAAGGGTCAACATACTGAACATAATGTTATGTTAAGTGAGTTTAAATATTCCTTTCATCGGTATTGGCAGGTTTGGTCACCATTTATTTCCAATTTTGCTAATGATTCTTCCAAGATGGATGTTTTTTTTGGATGGAAATTATGATCACATTGATTTCTTAGTAAGTGAAGAACTCTTGTTGACCTATGATCACTACTACATATGGCTAAATATTCCCACAAAAGTTTGCCACAAAACAGTTAAAATCGATGTTTTCGTGGAAAAATAGTTTATATTTTTGGAAAAAATTGAAAATTTCCCCAACTTTCATCGCAATAGCGATGGTATGGACCTTTCATCGCTATAGCGACGAAAGGTCCATGTCATCGCTATTGGGACAAAATACAAAAATAAAACTTGTTTTTAGTGTTTCTTTTTTAACGATCATTGACTTTTTGTTTTTTTGAAATTTGATCATTGTGCATTTTCGTCGGAACCGTGAGCCTCATTGATTTATAAATACATGTTCTTAAGTCACATTTTCAGAATCATTTGTTAGAGTTGCATCGATATTTCTATTTATTTTTCGTTCTATGATTTCAAGAGTCTGGTACTGATTTGACACATCGAATTTTTGATCTCATTCATTTTCTAGGTTAGTTTGACTGCTATGCACTAGTCTTTTTTCTCGTTGCGTCCTTTATGTTCCAACTAGGGATTTAATGTGATGGAGCAAATGTTTATATAGTTTGGGATTTTGACAAAATGTAATTTTATAAATTGTAATTTGTGTTAAAATTGTCATTTTTATGCATTTTTTGAAGTAATAACATGGACTAGTAGGTCCCTAGATACTTGGGTGTACTAATTTCCTATGTGTGATGAAGGAAATGCCTAAGTTATATTCTTACGTTTTTATTCAAATGTATGGTTTTTTAATTATCTAGTTTGTTCATATTATGTTATAATAGATAATAAAAATAATGCAATTACATGTACTTTTTTAATATCAAAAGTCTCCACTACTATCTAAGATTTCCCTTATTTATATAATTTCACAGTATTATTATCCAAGTTAAATCCCCTCTTTGGATTCATTCCTTCCTCATGGATTTCAACCATTTTAATAATCTTTAGTCATATGCATCATGAATATAGACTCATACTTAGTTTTACTAAAGTGTATATTTTAAATAACACATTTAATGGCATTATTTATATAGTGAGATATTCATTAAAAAGTATGAATAAATACTAATTTTGATTCCACCATTTATGCACTACCTTTTATTAACAATAGACCTGTAACTGAATTTATACATGGCCTTTACATTTGTAGCAATAAATCGTGTGCATTCCATGTTTTTAAACAATATGACTAATTATTAAGAAAATTACATAGAATAACAGTGTAGCAAAATACCGACTTATGTGTTCTGTCTTGAGGATTTTCTGAACATATGAAATTAAGTAGATTGATACACCCAAGCATATATTAATAAAATTTATGTTCCTTTAACTCTTTAATCACCCTCAATCCAAGCTAAGTATGTTGGAAGTCAAGTCACTTAGGTACACATCAAATATTTATTCATCTTTTCAACATAGGACCATCTTAGTCCAGTGATTTAAAGACACTCCCTTAGATAAACACCTAATGAATATCTATGTCCTTGGAACAATGATAGCTTGGAATGGGTTATGGTATTTCTATTACAATCATAAACCAAGGAAATTATTTTACCCTTAATTTGTAGGTTAAAAAACATGACATCTATGCCAATATAGTATGCCTCTAACCCAAACAATATAGTAGGCTTCCAATCCAAATAATGCAACAATATATAAATCTATGGCGATATAGTTTTCTCAACATGATCCTTGATTAACTTATATTTGTACATAATCCATTTGCATCTTGTAAAATAGTTAATTGGCATTCCACTAACCTTCTCTTAAACTCTTTCATTTCCTCTTTTTCTCTTGAATTGTTATTCATTTTTTTATTTGAATTGTTCTTTTATTTTGGGGGAATTATCCATTTTCTCAATAATTCTTCTCTTTTGTATAAAGAAATTTCTATTTTTAGTAAATCATTTAAGTTTAGTGTGAGGAATATATATAACAAAAATATATAGGGTTTGGAGGAAAATTATAATTTTAATCAATAATTATTTGACTACTTCTTAGATTTACTCCCTTAATTAACCTCAAACAAATTATTTTTGACTTCCACTATTTGACATAATGTTGAAAATTGATTTTAATATTACTATTCCTTAAATGTGTCCATATGGATAGTATTGATATCCCAAATGTGTCAACCAAGGTCAATCACACTCAAATTTCTTTAGCGATGGAAAACCATGCTCAACATAGTTAAGCACATTGAGTGACGTTGTTAGGTTTCATAACCATATTAAGAAGTTGCAGCCCATGATAGTGCTTTAGGAATGCCATATTGGTACCTAACATTTTACAAGGTTTGTAATGCAACATAACCATTCAAATGCATAATTGTCGTACACAATTAAACCTAGATGAATGTCAAAATGTGACATATACATAGTGGACCATCACAACCAACTTAACCCATACAATATTTTTCTATAAAACATAACACTTGCACATTGGAATATGGGACATAATAATTGTACATTGAATGTACTATTTTGACATAATTTGACCTAAATTAATGTTTCAGTGTGACATTACTATGTTCTCAACCCTCTTTATATCAAAATTTGATATAGGCTTGCAATCTCGCAAAATGTTAGAATGTGAAATTTTTGGAGGACATCATCTCCATATTACAATGGTTCATAATTTTGAATTGAAACTCTTCACCGTAGTCTACCATTTTCATCCAAACAAAAAAATGTTAGCATATTTCACCATGCTCATCCATAGTCAACATGATCAACCATGGTCAATTCAACATAACCCTATATTAATTGAACATTACAATGAGACATCAACACTTAGGGACATCACAATCCAACACAACCCCAATTAGATATTTCAGTTTCAACATAGCCCTTGATATTAATTTGTCACAGTGGTCTAGGGACTAAAAACACAATCTCACAAATCATTCAGACAATTAAGCATAAAATTGGCAAAAATGGTGTTGCAAATGGAAGTAGTAGCTCCATATAATCAATGAATAATGAATAATACAATACAATAATCATGCAAGATGCATGATTTCCAAGACAATTCGAATTCCCAAGGAGGTCATTCGAATTGAATGAATGGGTGTAGCTTAACTGACTGTAAGCCACAGTAAACACACTTAGTTAACCAACTGATCAAGTCATGATTGACTCAACTGAGTCCTAACTGAGGTTAGAATGAAATACATGACTAAGTATAACTGAAAGTAGCTTAGACACATGTCACTGCATGCCAACCAACAAGTGGTAGCGCATCATTAACTCCAATGAACCCCGATGAGGTTAACTGAAGTCAAACTGGTCATCAGAGGTGGTTGGAGGCACCTTAGTTGACTCCAATTCATAAATATTAATAAAAATAATCAATATAATGAATGGAGGTGCCTTCACCACTTAGATTAATTGATTGTAACAATTAGTTATCAATTAGTTTCATTTATGACACTCAGATCACCCTCAGAGTGCTCCAGCTAGCCTCCCCGAATGAAGGAGAAGGCTTAGTTGACCTCCTTGACTGAAGTTAGGCATGGGTGTGCTCAGGATGATGTCATAGTGTGCTCATTTGATGCCTTTTAAGTCAATACAACTTAGGATAATGGTTTAACAAGGTCAAATTGACCAAATTAAGTGTGCATGGTGTGTAAATGTATCCAACACCCCCCCTTAAGCTATACTCAGGAGAAGTAGAAACATAAAATGCATGAAATTCTAGGGCCCCAGAAACAAAGGCCATAGGTCACCCTGTACAATAATGTAACTCAAACAATGCTCAAGAAAAAAAATCTAAGTGAGGAAAAGAGGTAAAACCCAGTGGGAACCCCCCCTGAACATTGAAAGTAGTCTGATCACCCTGATGAGCTCACCCCCAATAGTGAACGAAGGTAAGTGAAATTATTTTCTGAAAATATCTTGGTAAAAATGTCTGCAATCTGCTCATCAGTAGGGCAGTATTACAGAATGATGGTCCTGTCATGTACTAATTCCCTGATATAGTGCATGTGTATCTCTACATGCTTGGTCCTCTGCCTGGTAACTAGATATGTGGATATCTTAATATCACTTTGATTGTCACAATATAGGATAGTGGACAAAGTACTACCGATATCAAACTCTGAAAGAATGCCTTGCAACCAAACAGCTTGGATGCAAGCATTCACTGCTCCTCGGTACTCGGCCTCTACTGAAGACAATGTTATGGCGGCCTTATTTTTTCTATATAATAAAATGGGGCCACCACCAAACATGAAGACATATCTTGAAGTAGAAGTCTGATCAATCGAATCACCCACCCAATCGGAATATGTGTAACCAACCAGCTCTAGCTCGGAGTTTGCAGCATAGTGAATGCCATAGGTCTTGGTTCCCTGGATATACTGGAGGATCCTCTTGGATGCCTTCCAATGAAGATCATGAGGCTGCTGCATGTATCTTGACACATAATTCATGGAATAACAGATATTAGGCTGAGAATGAGTCAAGTAGAGAAAGCTACCTATCAGCTGTTGATAAATAGTGCAGTCCATGGGAGGTGTGATTTTTCCTTCTTCAAGGTTGATCCCTAAAATGAAAGGGAATGGATCAGCCTTACATTAAGAAATGTTAAAATTGAATAAATGGTATGATATATATTTGGACTTAGTGACCATTATCCCATCAAAATTTTGCTCAATTTCGAGCTCCGAAAATTGCTTCAAGAGCCCCAAATCGCTCATTTCAACTGCATTATGGAGAGCAGTTTTGATGACTGAAATAGAAGTAAATGTGCTACATGTAATCAGAAATTCATAAAAATATAAAACAATAATAATCAAATTACCATAATACTTTTTTATATACACATCTGGATCTGATTTACACCTTTGGAAGTTTTACGAGAGAAGGAAGGCATCCATCATGGAATACCACTCTCTTGGGGCCTGTTTTAACCCGTATAGTGACTTATTTAGCTTGCAAACCAAAGATGGATCAGAAATGTATCCCTTAGGCTGATTCATGTATATCTCCTCATGAATATATCCATGCATAAATACATACTTAACATCCATATGACACACTTCCCAGTGCTTAGATGCAAAAATTGCAGAAACTAGGCGGATGGAGTCCATTTTTGCAACCGGTGCAAAAGTCTCATGGTAGTCCACACATTGGACCTGGGAGAAACCTTTTTCTACCACAATTTCCTTATATTTTCAGTTTCTTCCATCAGCATCAAACTTATTCCAAAACACCCACTTGCATTGAACCAATTTCCTCCCCGGAGGAAGAGAAACTAGCTCCCAAGTAGTGTTTTTCTGAAGAGAATTCATCTCTTCATCCATGGAAACTTGCCATCTCGGATCATTCCGAGCATGGAAGTAAGACTTAGGGTATGAAATTATCATCAAATGACAATATTCATAAATCAAATAATCAGGAAAAGAGATTGCAATACCTTCTCTTTGGAAATCTGACCGGGTTCTCCTTGGATCATTCGAATTTCCAATGTTATCACCTGCAGAAGAGAGTGTCTGTCGGGCCCAATTTGGGAGATGATTTTGTACTTCAGGTTCTGATTCAACATATGATGTTTTCTATGCACTAATATCAGAAATCAGAGGATCCAAATCAGGGTCAACACCCCCAATTACATCATCCAAATATTCAGTAGAATAGGAAGAAAATTCAACATTTTTCTCCTTCACTAGTTCTACCTCCTGAAGAGGCTCATCGAACATGACACTCCTTGCAATGATGATCTGTTTTGTTTTGATATCCGGAATCTTGAAACACTTATATTCATCAGGATATATGATAAACATACAATCTATGCTTTGCGGTTGCAAATCCCTCCTTTTATCAAGCGAAATTCGAGCCCATGTAGTGGACCCAAACACCCTCAGATTCGACACATCCGGCTTGTGTCCGAAATATGCTTCGAAAGGGGTATTCCCTTTCACGGATGAGTTTGGAAATATGTTCTAAATATATTCTGCAGCATGCATGGCTTCATCCCACAAATTTTCAGCTAACTTCTTTGATTCCAACATACAGGTGGTCATCTCCTTGAGAGACCGATTCTTCCTCTCCGCTACATCGTTCTGCTGGGGAGTGTAGGGGATTGAATGCTGGATCTGAATACCAATTTGGGAACATATATTTAGTAACTCATTACTGACATACTCCTTTCCATTATCAGATCTCAAAATCTTTATCTTTTTTCCAGATGCATTCTCAATCAAGGCCTTCAATTCAGTGAAATTTTCCAAAACTTCCGACTTCTTTTTGATAAAAAAGACCCATGTGTATCTCAAAAAGTCATCAATTAAAGTTAGAATGTACCTTGATCCATTCATGGATGTGATAGGCATGGGATCACTGATATTATAATGTATCAGTCCCAAGATGCATGATACTCGGCTTGCCTTCCATCGATCAAACTTATGCTTAGGGTGCTTTCCAACAACACAGCCCTTGCAAATTCCAGTGGTAGCTTTGATGACCGGGAGGCCTTCAACCATATAATTCTTCTATAATTGATGCAAGTATTTGAATTTTAGATGGCCAAACATATCATGCCACATTTTACTAACTTCATTTCCATGAGTCAGCAATGCGGTGGGCTTTGCATCCGCCACAAAATGGGATAACTTGTAGGCTTTTGCATGATGATTTGCAAGGCCTTTTGCTACAAGTTTTCCGGATGCAAGTTCTGTGATCTCTACATAATCTGGGATAAATGAGACTCTCTTGGGAACTCCCGTATGTGTCATTTGATAAACACATAGGAGTTTTGATGCAAGAGATGGTACATACAGAACATTGGAAAAATAACCATGCTCAATATCTACAGTACTTTGTCCTTCGGATATGATTGTGGAGTCATCTCCCATGTGGATGGGGATGGATTTTTCGGTCTCCAAATATGAGAAAGAGTCTCTTTCAGCCATCATGTGATTCAAAGCTCCATAATCTATCAAGAGTTCTTTGGACTTCGAAGTGCTTTCCATGAGAGCATGACCTATTTCATGTTGTGGTTCTCGAGCTTGCTGATCTCTCCTCCGAAAGATTTCCCGAAGATTGATGTGATTTTTCTCAATAAGAGAAGTAGCTTCATCAAGTTTCTTTTTCATGTAGGAATGTTCAGGGTGGAAGCCCTTCCCGCAGTATGAGCACTTGCTTTTTTCCTTTCCATGATGCTCTCTTCCTTTGTTCTTCTTCGAGCCGGAAGGCTCTTCATGCTGTTGGTTTTCAAATTTAGGCTTAGGAGATTTGAATTTGGTTTTTGGGTTCTTCTTCTGCTTTCCTTTACCCTTAATATCCTTGGGCCCCAAGACATCAAGGTCTTGATCATGGGAGGATTTGATGATCCCCATATGGAAAAACTTATCATGTTCACTTGTCAGGGACTCAATGAAGGAATTGAGTGAAGGAATATTCCATCCAGGGGTTGTGAGCTTCCCCACACGAAATGTAGAAACAAACACCGAATAATCAGCTCTAATTTTGGAGAGTATGGCGAGGATGAGCTGATCAGCATCCTTCTCAACCTTACACTGCTTCAACAGTAAGACAATGTGCTTCAAATTTGTGAAAAAATAATTTAAGGTCTCAAAATTGGAAGGATGGAGAGACATCAACTCATTTTCAAGCTGGTATACTCTCAAATCATCCTATTTTCCATACAGGGTTTGCAATTTGTCCCAAATTTCCTTTGGAGTCTTCAATCCCGAGAGATGGAAAATAAGATCCCGGGAAATAGAGAGGCACAAGAATCCGAATGCTTCATCTTTCTTGTTCAAGAACATATCTTTTTCTATCACATGAGTAGGCTCTTCTTCAGTGTCCATAGTGACCTAGTAGAGTCCTCTCGCACGTATCTGGATCTCCATATCTTCTTTCCATGAATGGAAATTGAACGGAGTTAAGAGTTCGATGGAAGAAGCCATATCAAATTGCTGGAGTGAATGCTTTCACCTATTAAAACCTACAAATCAAAACAAAAGGGGCACCATAAGGTTGAACATCCTGCATATTTTAGGCTTTCATCACACCCAGCATAGTTGATCAAGCAAGCTTGACCAACAATTCCTTAACTTGGGGTATTAAGTGGTAAGCCTTGGGTTCTGGTGCAGTGCTGTATTTTTGAGATTTTGCTCAATTTTTACTGCAAGATCTGTCAAAATCCATGTTTTTGAGAGATATAAGCTTCATCCCATTGTGAGGTCTGATACCATATTAATTTTTCACAGTGGTCTAGGGACCGAAAACACAGTCTCACAAAGAATTCAGACAATTAAGCCTAAAATTGGCAAAAATGGTGCTGCAAATGGAAGTAGCAGCTCTGTATAATCAATGAATAATGAATAATACAATACAATAATCATGAAATATGCATGAATTCCAATACAATTCAAATTCCCAAGGAGGTCATTTGAATTGAATGAATGGGTGTAGCTTAACTGACTATAAGCCACAATAAACACACTTAGTTAACCAACTGATCAAGTCCTGATTGACTCAACTGAGTCCTAACTGAGATTGGAGTGCAATAGATGACTAAGTATAACTAAAAGTATCTTAGACACATGTCACTGCATGCCAACCAACAACTGGTAGCGCATCATTAACTCCAATGAACCTCGACGAGGTTAACCGAAGTCAAACTGGTCATTAGAGGTGGTTGGAGGTGCCTTAGTTGACTCCAGTTCATAAATATTAACAATAATAATCAATATAATGAATGGAGGCACCTTCACCACTTAGCTTAACTGATTGTAACAATCAGTTAGCAATTAGGTGCATTTATGACACTCATATCACCCCCAGAGTACTCCAGTTAGCCTCCCCGAATGAAGGATAAGGATTAGTTGGCCTCCTTGACTAAAGGTAGGAGTGGGTGTGTTCATGTTGATGTCATAGTGTGCTCATCTGATGCCGATTAAGTCAATAAAACTTAGGATAGTAGTTTAACAAGGTCAAATTGACCAAATTAAGTGTGCATGGTGGGTAAATGTCTCCAACACATGGATCATGTCACGATGTGATGTATGTACTTAATTATTAGTCGAAAATACACACCTCTTGCAGACAAGATATGGTTCCCTAGATCTGAATGGTTCAGTTCTAGAACAAAACACAAACACCAAATGTTAAACTTACCCTAGATCTGGTTAATCAACTGAATGGAATGCCATGATACTTATCTCAAAGGTTGCCCTCACTATCCCTGCAGAAGAACTTGTAAAAGATGGAAAACAACAAGATAAACATGATGGCATACAATATAATTAACTAGATCTATGCTCATGACCAAGGAATCAAGCAATATATACAAATGAAACATCATATATGGGAAAGAAAAGACATTTTTTATTAGAAATGATTGGAGAGACTACAATTTTCATGCCTTGGTGTTGAGAGTTCCTTCCAATGGCTCCTTGCCTCTAACTTCACCTTGCCTCCAAAGACTCAAGAATGAATTTGACAGAGTTTGGGTATGAAACACAATTCTTCGTCATTTTTCCCATGGGGGATGAGCCAGTATTTAAAGGTATGGGAGGATAGGTATGGTTGAGGATCTCATGGGTGAGGTGGAGATTAGATCCTAAGAGGGAGGATCTCAAGCTCCAGCCGGTCCTAAACCATAGGGATGAGGCTCCACGGAGGTCAGCTTCTAGAATCCTCTCGAAGCTTCTATTTTTTCCTTGAAAACTCAAGCACCGCTCCTCCAATGAAGAAAATAGGTGGTGCTAAAGGGGCACCAATTATTGTAGTGAGGGAAGGAGCGTTGGCACCTATATTAGCTCTTGTATCAGGAGCAATGTTGGCTCTTTGCTTCTTGGGTAACGATTTTTGTTAATGGGGAAAGAGCGTTACCAGCTCAAAAGAGGGAAAAATTGCAAGGGGTTAATTTATTCCTTCATTTCTCTAGGGAAAACTTTGAGGGATTGGAGAAAACAAGGGGATACCTATCTCATAACATGAGGGTGACGAGATTTCAGTGTAACATTAATCATGAACGAAACTATTTGATATAATTCAACCAATGTGTGTCTTGATTTGACATAAAATACGATAATAATTGCAATCCAACATGAACATTGAGGAAGGTTATAATTCGACATAGTCATTAGGACTGTAGAAATATAATACCAACTAAACAAATATATTATTGTAACATGAAATATCCATTTTAACCTATGGTTGTCGCAACATAATGGGATATTGAAGTCTTCCTCTTTGTTTGACAAGGAATAAAATTTCCCGACCATAGATATCCCTTATCTATAAAATTCTATCATACGCTTGCATTTGTGACATCATTAACACAATTCCTTAGCGCATTTTTTAAGGCAATATATAAATTCATGTTATGTAGAGTGAATAGCCATTACTCACCATACGCCAATACCTATTGGAACAACATGTAGTAATCCAAGGGAATTATAACTTAGGTAATCCTCTAATCACCTCCTTTAATTTTCAGTCTCCTTTAGTATATATATACTCTATTCAATTTAGGCGTATGTTATATATTGATTAATGAGTTTTTTTGTTGTTATAGGATATTAGAATGTCAAATAAATATACCTGGGAAGAAAACAATAGGAGGTATGCTGAGGCTAAGGCATCATTGGAGGCAAAGGGTGATGGAAAGTGTTATTACCCTTGCAATGATTGCAGAGGTTTGCGAACTAGAAGAATTTTACGAACATCAGCTAAAAAAAATTGTAAGGAGAAGGGGCATGCTGAAAGGGGGTATGAATATCATCCCTTGGTAAGATGTTAATCATTACATATTGTACTTCTTGTAATAGTACTGATAGTGTCTTCACAATTTTTTTTATCATTTTAAATATATGTTTTGTATATTATACACTAATGTTATTGCATTGTTTGTAAATATAAATACAATGCCCCCAAGATGTCGTCCTCCCGAGAGCTATTTGCCACATAATAGTAGAAATACCACTTTACAAGATGACGAGCATGGAGATCATGCTATTGAAGATCAAGTTCTTAATGATCCTATGGACAAATATAGCATTGTTGATACTAATGGTGAATATGAGATAAATAGATTGCCGCAAGACACATTTTATCCATTGGATGAGGACAACCTCCATGATTGTCATGATGTTACTCTTCTCGAGAAGTCCCAAGAACCTCTTTATGAAGGTTCAACAACCAATATTCTATATGTTATATCATTGTTGGTGAACTTGAAGGTTTTAAATGGTTTATCAAACACATGTTTCTCACAACTCCTAAGGTATGTAAAGTTGATTTTTTTCCTCTATTTTTAGTGTTAATTAATTTCGTAAATTAGGGATATGAAATATTTATGACGTATATTTTTTACATTTCACGTTTTGTCAATGTTGCAGATTGTTGGGTGAATTTATATTACCACCATCAAATAATTTACCTTGCATAAGTTGAGAGGTATTATTGACTATGGAAGAAATTTAAGTGGAGTATCAATCTATTGATGCATGTCCTAATTATCATATTATATATTATGGATAGTATGCATCGGAAAAAAAATGCCCACAATGTGAAATTAGTAGACATCAAACTAATCAACTAACAAAAGAGGTCCCTTGCAAAGTTCTTCGTTATATTCCCATAGTTCCATGCTCCCAACAACTATTCAGGTGCCAAAGTATAGCACAGTTTATGGATTACCATGCAAAGAATAAAAGCGAATATGGTGTTCTTCGAATGGATGTAGATGGTTATGCATTGAAGAACATCGAAGAAAAATGGCCAATTTTTAAAGATGAAGCTCGTAATGTTAGAATTTCATTGGCAGCTGATGGTTTCAATCCATTTGGTGAGCTTCGTTCTACTTACTCAATGTGGCATGTTTTTGTCATAAACAATAACCTACCTCCTTGGATGACCATTAAGAGAAAGCACACAATGTTGGCAATGATTATTCCAGGTATTTTTTTGAAAGCTCAAATTCTATTTGTCATAAAGTTATTTGTTTAATTGCTGCATGATAACAACTTTTATATATTTGGACGGATAACTAAATAGCAATATTGTATGTTTATTGATTAATTAGGTAAGTACCAAGTTAAAGATATGAATGTATATATTGATCCTCTTATCGATGAACTATTGAAGTCATGGGCTGGAATCATTATGTATAACATCTCTAGACCAATAGGGAAGAAACACGGTAGAAACAATTTCAGTGCCATAGAATACTTGCATGGACAATTCATGATGCTCCTGGGTTAACACAGTTTTATGGTATGTAACTTTATGTTGCATGTCGTTAAAATTATATATTTTTAAGGTAAAAAACATGCATTTTTAAAAAAAAATTAATAATCTTTTGATGCTATAACATTAATACATATATCTCGCAGGTCTTCAAACAAAGGGAAAATTTGCATGTCTAGTATGTGGTCCTCGGATAAAATCTCATCATTCAAGAAGTTTAGAAAAGGAGGTGTTTGATGAGTATAGGCACTTCCTCCCTAAGAACTATAGGTACCAAACTATCGAAGAAAAAAAATTCAATGGTAAAGAAGAGAATTCAAAGAAACCACGAATAATGACACCTCACCTATGGAAGTTGGAATATAATAGAAATCTTCGAGGTATGAAAATTGTATATGCATCATACCATATGTTCACGTAATATTATGATTTTTATATTTTTACTGAATTTTCTCTACCATGGGTGTCGTGAATTATTGTTAATATGTTTTCGTTTATGTTTAATGAATGTATTTAAGGCATGAATAGGCTTCCATGAGGAATCAAGAGTTATCCCATACAATCTAGTAGGTTTCCTTCCTACGAGAACCTACAAATAGCTCATATGTTTGATACAATGCATATCGGGAAGA
This sequence comes from Pseudotsuga menziesii, assembly GCA_001517045.1. Lineage (NCBI taxonomy): Eukaryota > Viridiplantae > Streptophyta > Pinopsida > Pinales > Pinaceae > Pseudotsuga > Pseudotsuga menziesii. The sequence continues at coordinate 214,082 of LPNX010630596.1, forward strand.
ATGTAGCACAAAAGATATGGCGGAAATTAGATGGAAGATCAGACAAAGATAAAATTGGAAAAAATTGTAGTGACATTGCAGAAGCCAATCATGCATTGCAAATTGTAATTATTTCTAATGCCGAAAATGGGAACCAGAATATTAGTCTTCCATGGTTATTGACAAAACAAAAAAGCAAAGCAATAAAAGAGGCCATTCAAAAAATAAGGTTTCCTACGGGGTTTTCGTTGAACATACAACATATCTTAACCAAAAAAGGTGATTTTGGTGGTGTTAAAACTCATGACTGGAATACATTCATTAAGGTAATTATTTATGTATATAATTTCCATTAAGTAAATATTTTTAGTAATTGTTCTCTCCTATTTGGAAACATTAGATAATGATTTGCGTTTTTCTACAGTATGTTCTACCTCTGGCTCTCCCAGATAGCATTGATGAAAACATAAAACAAGTTATATATGATCTTGGTAAATACATGAGGTAAGTAAAAATTTTATATGCATGAAAAATGTTCATTCTTTTGGTTGCATTGCTTATTGACATATTGTGTTTTACAGCTTGGAACTTTATTATATATTATATGCCTCAATTTGGTTGATCATTCATGTTATTTTCTTGCATCTTTTGTAGATGGATTTCATTTAAATAAATCCATAAAGAAGATATTAGGTATTAGAAGAGAGAAATTCCTCGTCTAATGTGTGAAATGAAGAAGTATTTACCTCCAACATTTTTCAATACACAAGAACACTATCTCATACACCAAGTTGAGGAGATCGAATTGTGTGGACCTGTAAACCCAAGGTCAATGTGGATGGTGGAAGGGAATTTGAAGTCATTGAAGTATTTTGTTAGAAAAAGAGCACACCCTAAGGGTTCTATGGTGCAGGGATATATGCTATATCAAT